>OMKZ01021931.1:4904-15243 GCA_900302535.1 Neoniphon sammara | reverse complement strand
GGAACTTTTAGTCCAAAAAAAAAAAAAAAAAAAAAAAAATGTGGGGCAGAAAGTGAAGCAGCTGATGAATGAGAATAATAAGATATTGTTTGGCTAATGTGAAAAATGATTAGATGTGAGTCATCAGGGAACACTGAATCAGAATGCTCCCCGTTTGTTGCACTGTCATTCTATTCTATACTGTTTTCATACTGTTATTTGTGACTGTTGAAGTATATTGACTTCAAAAGTAAATTGAGATTAACTTAAAGTAAAAGAGTTTATTAGTAACTTTGGTGTCAGATGTTTGACAGTAAGGTAAAGTGGTCTAGCTGAGGTCAAACTCAGGTCGTCAGTATGGCAGACTACCCACACCACCAGCTCTAAAGGTCAGAAACCAATGCCATCAGGTCTGGTCTTGTGATTTACACTAAGTGACAGCCCAGACATCTCATCAAGTCCATTCCCATCCACCAACACAGAACTGCGCTCTCCTCTCTATTTATGCATGCTGTCGGATTGTGTGCTAGTTTCTTTTTTTAACACATCGCTGGGTGATTGAGGTTCCTGTCCTACGCTGCTCTTTGTTGTTGTTTTCATTCTGGTTTTATGTCTTCGGTGCTGCGGCTTTGATGTCCAAGAATTTCTCTCCAGGAACAATAAAGTTCTTACTTTACCTTGCCTTGCCTTAATGTCCCTTACCTTCCCTTAGTTTACCTTACCTTACCTTATTATATTACGTCCTCTGTTACCTAATCATCTGATGTCACCATTAGAGCCGAAGGGTTTTATGGGAAGTCTGAGTCCATTGACAAGATGTGACTCTAATTTAATACAACTGCACCTCACATTTCTGAATGGTGCCCTTCATGGTCAGCCTGAAAGTATTTCAGACTGGAGTTTGAGTTTTACAAACATTTATTGGCGGCAGAGCTGTCCTAAAGGCAGAAATAATCACACTGCTTGAGTTCAACCTCAGTGGGTAGTCAAAGAGTCACAAGGTTTTCTTTAATGACTCACAAACATGAATGGCAACTAGCTAGCTAGTTTGATCTAGCTTACTTATAACCTAGTATGAATAATTTGAACTGGGAAAGGCCATCTAAGCTAACAAGCTAACTTAGATAACTTAGTATGGTTTACTGGTACTTTTTAAGTTGTTAGCTAAAGAGCTAGGTTTCATAATATCGGTCACTTCCTTTATTACCACTTGACTTTTCAAATGGGCTTCAGTCTAAAAGAAAAATTGTGGGTTATTAGCTCTGCCCAGGTTTAAATGAATCAGTGACATGTTCTGTCTCCAGAATAGCTCTGCCCCTGAGAAACATTTGTAGAAATAAAACTCCATTCTGCTAAAAGATTCCCCTTGGGACCCCAAGAGCAGCACCCTTCATTAGAGCTAACTCTTATTGGATAGTGTACCAACTTCTCTCCTCCAGAGTCCATGTCCTCCATCTTACTCCTGGTGCAGTCACATCCTCCATTAGTTCGATGTGACCACACTGGGCTGCCGTGCTGTGAATTATTCACACCGTCATTGTCTGAGCAGCCCTCACCTATCAACAGATGCTCCAGCAGTGGGAGCGCGAGCAGACGACCCCTTTTCAACTCCTGACAGGCGCCTGGCCTCCCTTGTCTGCCACCTGTCTGGGCTGAGTGCGATCACAACAGAGACAGCTACAACAGGTAAGACTTCAATTCTCATATTGCTATACTTAGAGTAAGTTATTTGTGCTGTTTGAGACACTTTCATACAGTTGGCAAAACAGCTACTCACTTCAGCATGCAAAACTTTTCAGCCAGCTGTTGTTGACACTGAAAGAGGAGATAAATGAAGTATCTCATACTTAGCTCACAACTTTTTGATTGAAGTAATCATGAAGCATAAATGCAGGTAACAGTTTGCGTGGGATGTATATTTAAAGTCATAGTCAAAGTCAGTGGAAACATGAAGTGGGGAGGTCTGTCAAAAGTGCATAGGAGTAGCTTTATTTGTGAATTCCTATCGATATTAACAACACAAATTGAAGAATAGGTGTTCTTTGACAGCACAATACAAACAAATGCTTTAAGATGCTGTATAACATTTGCACTTTGTTTTTTTCTTTTTTCTCAGAGACATGATTGCCTTCCCCTATTGGTTGCTTTTGTCTCAGTATGCTTTCATGCCTCTATCTAGGGCAGTTAGAGCTTGTTACAGAGGATGTAACTGTCTCCCAGACATAAAATATGTCAACTGCTCAGATGGGAATTTCTCCACTGCTGTCAGCAACTTCCCATTCAACACAGAGTATCTGGACCTGTCCGGGAACCTTTTGACAGACCTCCCCCCAGGCTCCTTTGGGGCTCTTTGGGGCCTAAAGGTGTTGCTGTTGAAAGAAAATAACATCACATCTGTGGCTGACAGAGCTTTCATCAACCTCCAGAGCTTACAAAGGCTGGACCTGAGTCAGAACCGACTCTCTGCCCTGGGGGATGGCTTCTCTCTGGGCCTGGATTCCCTGACAGAGCTGTTGCTGGCCCACAATTACCTCACTGTCCTGGAAACCGGAACTTTCCAGAACTTGGACAGTCTTGTGAGGCTGGATTTGAGTGCCAACCTCATCCAGCAGGTCAAACCAAGAGCTCTGAGCAGCATGACGGCCCTGCGTCGTCTCTGCTTGAACGGAAACCAACTCACCACCCTGGATTTGGACTTCTTTTCCACCCTGCACTCCCTGGAGGTTCTGCGGCTAGGGGGGAACCAAATCAACTCCATGGCACCAGGGGTCTTCTCTCCACTCTGTAACCTGGCTCTGCTTGACCTAACCTTTAACCGGCTGTCCAAGCTGCACTTTAAGACTCTTCTGAGCATCTGCACCTCAAGTGTGCATGTCCTCCTGGAGGGCAACCCCTGGCAGTGTGACTGCGACTTGCAAAGGGTCTTCAAGAAGTTGGCCAGTGTCCGCAGACTATTTCTGGATGACTACAAGAGTCTAAAGTGCAGTGAACCTTCTGAGTTAAGGGGCAGTTTGATGGTGGAAGTGGACGATGAACTTTGTGTTGGTGAGACGGTGACTGTTCTATTTCTGACTGTCACAGTTGTGATAACAGTGGTAGCTGCCATTATCGTGGGGGAAAAGAATAAGAAGGGCACTTCGGCAAAGGCCTGGACAGAGGAGAGTGTGGGGCTGGAGGCTTACTGAGATAATTAGGACCCTGTCCTTTACATGACAGTATAATAAAGAGCCTGTCAGGGAAACTGTAACCTAATCACCACCATAAAATTCAAACGGATTAGCCTGATTGTGCTGGGCTTTTTTAAAGTCCATGATCATATAGATGTGGGAATATAATTCTAGGACATTCTGTACAAATCAATGCAAAAATAATAATAATAATAATAATTTCTTGGCCCTTCTTTAAGATGAGGCCTCACTTGTGGTAAGTAATTTATGAAAGTACATCTAATAATAAACCTTCCTTTTACCACCCACACACAAAGGAGAAAAGGGTAGTTTGAGCAACTTTCTACATGAACAGCCATGGTAACAGACATGATATAAGCAATGGGGAGTTGTTTGGTTGGCTTGCCACTATTAGGAGTTTGTTGAGTGCTTTCCCACTCACCATATGGCTGCATCTTTGTAAAATGATCATTGATAGCAGAATCGGAGAAGAGGGCAGTTTGTATAGCACCATGATTTGGATAATTGTCGTAATCCTACCATGCATATTTCATGCTATTACATAACATCCTTTCAGCTCAAATTGATGTTGATAAGAATTAGCTGCCAATGGCTTTGACATTAGAGCATGAAATTGAGACGTGGGAGAGTGTCTCTTCATAGGACAGATAAGAGGCAGTGGGTGTAAAATAGTTCTAACATGATATACTAGCTTTAAAACAATCTAGTCCTTAATATATTATGTTTATGGTGATGACAAAGTTGTTCATTACACTTTATTGTGTTTTATCATTTGTAGCTCATAAATGCTATTAGTTCCCCCCAGGTCAGTGCACACAAAGAGGTTAATTAAGGCTTTTTATTGTTATTATCATTATTATTTTATTATTTTTTCTGTTTCTTTTACAAGTTCATTGACCTTTTCCCCACCAACCTTCTGGCTGTTTTAACAATGTTCTTATTAGACTGTTGTTAGTCTGGTGCTATATGTGAATTATTTATTTTGCTCCACTTGAGGCTACATGCTTTATCATCATGCCCCATATCCCTGTTACCAATCCAGCACGCCTCGCAGCTACATTACCTCTTGGAGTGTGGTCAGAGTAATTAATGTTGCTAATCCAGAGGTGATTATCTTTAATGGCTATTGATTCTGAGGTCCTGAGATTGACATCGCATGGAAATTGAATTAACAATTATAGCTTGGAGTACCCAATGCTTGAAACGTTTATATCAATCAAATGAGCTACCGTGTTTGTTCAGTAAAATGAGACTGTGTATGTGAATGTATTACAAAGACCTGCAGTTAACCAAACTTGTGATTTTAGTTAGTTGAAGGGAACTGTAATCTTTTCCATATTAATACCACTGACTATAATATTGGCTTATTGAATGAAATATGCAGCTTGAGCTTTATAATATAGGGCAGGAAAATATCAATTTGATTAGCTGAAAGCTTGGAGGAGTGCATGTTCAAGGTTGATGTATTGGATTTCAGCTCACAGTAGAGGGCACTATGAATAAACCAAAGACCAGCGTTCATGCCTGAATGAAATATCTTTCTGTACTGAGTCTTTACTCCTTGGCTGCAGTGTGCATGATCGCCACTAGAGGGAAGTAGATTGTTATTTTCTGACACAGAGCTGATCCCTCTATGAGCTTACTGTCTAAAGACAGTCATTTTACATGATAGATGATTAGCACTGGCTTATTTTCAAGTTTTGCAATTTGTTGAGCCTTTGTACTCCACTTTTATGTTGCTCATGACTCATACTTCTATTGCTTTGAACAACATGTTCCATTAAAGTTCCTTTTAATTAAAAGTAAAATGCAATCTCTCCCATTTTTTACATACTATTTTATTTCCCAAGCCTAATATGTCTGTAATGTGTTTGTTTTGTTTAGTCACTGATCCACTTGAACGGGCACACTACCATCATCATGGGTCATTCCCAAACACATCAGCCAACACATAAAAAACAATGACATCAACCCTTTAACTGAGTGCAGACCTGTAATACAGTTGGCACTTAAATTGAAAAAAAATCTTTTAAATGAAGATAACAATTCAAGATTAGTTAGAGGGATGACCCTTAATGATACCAGATTATAAAGAAAAAAAACTTTCAAGTATATAGCATTCACAGTGCATGGAAACTTTCTATTCATCCCCCTCTTTGACCATGAGCTGAGGTAAGGATGCAAACGGGAAATGCATTACACAGTGGGGCAGATTGAGGCACAGCTCAGCATATTAAAAACTTGATTCGAGAGGTTTCCATGCTGTTTCTGCAGGCACGATGCAGTAAAATGGCATTTACAGTCAGTGAATTACAACATAACCTTCTAAAATTCAGCTGAGCCCTTCAGAAAAGCCTCGATACGCTGTGGACTCAGGATGTCAAGTGTTTCATGAGGATGTGCTGGCCCATGTTGCGCTCAGTATTTTCCTCACTTGTTGACTGGTGGTGACCCTCTACTCTGAATGTCTCATATCAGCTGATCCCACAGGTGCTCAATTGGATTAGATCTGGTGAGTAAGCAGGCCGCTGCGCGTAACTGAACCCGCTGCCATGTCCGTCGACCCTTTCCTGAATAATCTCTGCCTTCTAGCATGGAGCATTATTCTGCAGAAAGCGTCCACTCGCCCTGGGCTGTAGTGCTCAAGTCCGGTCTCCACACTGCATCTTCTGACATCCTGGACTTGTCTCCGCCTCAATCCTATTTTGACTCAGAGCTGTTTTAGTTTCCGGTCCTTTTCAACATTGTCTCAACATAGTTCATATCTTTGTATCTAAAAATACAAAAAATGGGTCATGTTATTTATGTTTGGTTTATTTTTTCTCAGTACAAGCAGCAACACATCTCAGCTATGAGGACTCAAGCCAAAAAAGCAAACAACAATTTAGTATTACTATTGCACAACTTTGCACTGGTCATATATTAACCTCCTTACCACACATTTCTGTTGTATCATTGTTCTAATTAGCAAGCTTACTCATATATATTTGAAAAATGTGACTTTATTTTTTATATCAATTACAAGCCAATGTAAACTTTTCCAGAAATGTTAATGTTGTTTCATTTTCTACTGGTTGCAAATAGAGACTAATAAAAGTCACAGATTATTTAATGGCCTTTAAGGAGATTTTACATTTGGAAAGACATGTACAGTGTTATTGACTTATTTTGTGTTTGTTCTTGACTTGGTCCCAAGCCCCCTTCAGACATGGGCAAGACGTATCAAACAGATGTGTGTGCAGATTTAAGACTAGAAATGTGTTTGTACACATAATTGGAAACATGCATTCAGTCTTTTTGTTAGATTGATAAAACCCATCTTATGTTGTGTTCAAATAAACGTCAAAATAGAGCCCTGCCATTCACACTGCTGCCATGAAGGAATGTGAATTATTTGCAATTATGATAAGTGTCCTGTGGACTTTCAAATATTGGTACTCTTTCATCAATGGCCCAGTGTTTACCAAGGAAATACACTCAGCCTGCAGTGTTGACCTGCATCATGACAGATGCATTTGTTATTTCCCATCAGTGTGAAACGACAAGAAACAGTAAACTTTTTTTCATTGCTTGAGGTGACGAATTGTGCAGCGTCACGACTATGTCAAGATATGACGAGCTGGGCCTGCATTTACGGGTTTTTCAGGACCATCATTATATTACTGCCCAGATGACAAACTGTAGTCCATCTGTTACTCTGCACAATATCGCCCTTCTGTTTTGGCCTTTTTACCATCAATTAGTCATTTTCAACCATTGTCATGCTGCTGGCAGGATGCTCTTTGCATGGTGGAACAAAACAATGAGCTTCGGCGTCTCTCCTGACTGCCCATGAATATTACTAACATAATTAGGTCAAAGTTACTTTGACCTACTACTGACTACTATTTTTTTGACTTGCGTAACCCACCTCTGAACTGCACACATAATAAAATATTTCAATTGCCTGAAAGCTTAAAAATGCTTATTTAATGTGTCTTTAATAGTGTAATGGGTAATGGGTGTAATTTGTTATGGGTAAAATGAATGAGTGATTATAGCTTTACCAGGATTCATCCGATTAGTCGGCTTCTATGTCAGAGCAAGTGATCCCAGCATTTTGAACACAGTGTATGACTGCAACCAAAACTGATCATCCCATCTGTCCAGATCAGTGAACCTTGTGGATGCTGGGCAGCTACATTCAGATTGCATAAAACAGAAAAACATCTCAAAAAATGTCAGCAGACAATTGCAAGCCTGCATCATTCTGTTGGAGTCTCTGTGGACATTGGTTTTACCAAAGCTCATAATTACCCCACTTATAGCTTTAAATATGATTTGTTTGGCAGCAAGCAGGCCCTCACTCATTTGTTAGTGTAATGAACAGCCACCCGACTCAGCAGAATCTAACCAAACAACGTCTACGATTAATTGAGTTTCCCTTTTTGAGTCCAAAGGGTCAAAGCGATGGGTGAAAGCAACACCCTGTGAAGCCTGGCCAAACTCATTATAATTAAGCACCATAATTCTCCTTGTGCAGTGACACTCTGAGCCAGCAAACATGGCCCTGCCTCAGCAGTTGGATAAGGCTTACGGACTGCCAACTTAATTCACAGAAGTGCCATGGCCTCTATCAAAGGCTGACCCCCACAACACTGCGAGCCATCTTTCTAGCTTCTATTAACTGTTTCCTTGCATCTGGTGTGTATGTATATACTAATACACACACACACACACACACACACACACACACACACACACACGCTGCAAAAATTCATCCTTGCTTTGTGGCTGATGGTGAAACATCATGGTGCATTTGTTTTCTCATGACTTGGAAATCTGATACATGAACAAGAAATAGATGCATGTATACCAAGGAAATGTGATCTATGTTACATATATAATTATATAAGATCATTTATACCCTCACAATTTATATATGTGTATGTGAAAACAAAATATTGTCCATACCTGCTCAGAATATGACAGTGGTAGCTGGTCACTAAAAACTGCAATATATTTGCTGTATTTGCAATATATTTTAGACATACAGTATATGCTGATATATTTAAATGTGCCAAATTCAAATACATTTCATATATATGTATTTAATATGATATGTATGCCACATAAACTCTATTTGACTATATATTATATTTCTGTATGGGCTTTAATGTCCCATTTTCTGGCCTACCAAACTCCACTGTTAAAAAGCTTAAATGAAAATGCTGCTACTAGATTATGAACTAAAACTAGAAACTTCCACCACAGCTCCCAATTCATACCAGTATGTCTTCAAAGCCAAACTGTTCTCACTGTCACACAGCCAAAACTAACTCTCTGCATTTCGCGACCGACACAACGTCTTCTGTCTTTAGCTTAGTTTGCATTAACATACGGTTGGAAACTCAGTCTTTGCTTATCTGTATCATTACATTCACTTACATTCACTGTGTCTGCCTGCTGTGACTGTGCACATGGCTGAATACGTCTGTTTGTGTGTGTGTGTGTGTGTGTGTGTGTGTGTGTGTGTGTGTGCCAGTTTGTCTTTCCTCTCTTTCAAACGCCTGCCTCACACACTGATTTTGCCTGGCAGCAGACAGGATGCCAGCACCGGCCTCGCTGGCTGCCGTCCCATCTCTCTCCCTCGTCGTGTTTTTCTTTGTCCCATCTGTTTTCATATCTCATTGTCAATGTCCATGTTACTGTCCATTTTATTGTTGTCTCCCGGCTTCTATCTCACGCTCGGCCGTCCTGCTGGGTGATCCCTCTTTGTCTCAACCCATCCAAGGCTTCTTCCATTTGATTTTCCTAATAAGATTTTTACCTTGCACGACTCCATTAGGTCAATGGTAAATGGACTGCATTTATATAGCGCTTTCCTAGTCTACTGAACACTTCACAATGCATGCCTCACATTCGCTCACTCACACATTGGTGGCGCAGGCTGCCATGCCGGCTGCCAACCTGCTCATCAGGAGCAGTTAGGGGTTTACTTTCTTGCTCAACAACATGTCGACATGCTCTCTGGAGGAGCCAGGGATCGAACCAGAAACCTTTCGATTACTGGACGACCCCTCTGCCTCCTGAGCCTCCCGTCTCTCCAACTTGCTACTTTGTATCCGGTGCTTTGTTTTGTTTCTTTGTGTTTTAATTAGTTACATACTGCAGCGCAACATTTTGTTTTGTGCCTGATTGTCGAGTAGTTCCATCTCGTGCAGGTTAGCTCTCTGTGAAGTCCTTGGAGATAGGCTTCATGATGAACGACTGCAAAACTGAACTGGACCTGACTTGACTTGACTTGACCTCCACCCACTGACACACACTCTGAGCCATAAGATAAGATAAGGTGAGATAAGATGAAACTAAATAGATCATCTTGAGGAAATGAGGTTGCTGCAGTGACAAAAGATACAGCGGATAAAAAAAAAAAAAGAAAAATATCAGATAAGGACACAAGTAGAGCAAAGAATAAGCCATAAAAAGCAATAATAAGAGAAAGTAATAAAATAGAATATGAACAATTGTTGAGTAAACACACTGGTATTAATTCAGCATGTTACTTAGTGTGTGAGAATGGGAAATACAGCAACAAGTGTAGATTACTTACATATATTGATTTATTTATATTCTTAATTGCTTACTTGAATATGGATTACTAAATATGAAATATGTCATGTGTATGTAAGTATATTTAAATATGCACAGTACATATCTGTAAATCTCAGTGTGTATATACATATTTGTGATATGCAGAATACATATGATGTGTGAATGAGCTGGTATGTGAATGTGAATATACATGATGTGCTAATGCACTTTGTATTCCACAGAGGGACGCTGTGCATTATGGGGTCCAGCCATTTTTCACACTGCTGCTCTGTTCATGAGCAACTGGTTTGTCGTTGTAATCACTCTATCACCTCATTGCTCTCTCTCCTCCGTCCCCCGGGTCTCGCCGTGGGAATCCTCTCTGTAAATCCCACAATGCATCTGACACTCCAATTACGCCAAGCTGTCACTGTCACCATGGTGAGATGGCTCTCTTTGTTGTTGTTATGGGAGTGCTAATGGCTACCCTCTGTCTGAGGCAGTTTAACAGACACATCAATGGGTGAGCTATGGAGAATAGGATTGGTTGGGCTGGCTCTGAAAAATAGAGTTCAGCACCCCTGCTGATGACAAATTAG
>OMKZ01021928.1:26684-42084 GCA_900302535.1 Neoniphon sammara | reverse complement strand
CCCATGACTGCTTGGTTTGGGATAGCTTCCCTTTCTATTCATACAATTGGACAGTAATTTTATGGGATATCTGGGGTGTTAAGTTTTTTCCGAAGTGATCATTAGAGGTCGCCTTTATCTATTGGATAATGTCCATGAAACTGAGCTGATCATTAACCGATCTGATTGCCCAGTGTGCAAAAGGTTGCCATGAGGATATCAGCAGGTTCAAAGCTGAGTACAGAGGAAAAGAGATATTGTGATGTGAATGAAGGAAGCAGAGAGCTGCACTTCACAGCACTGAGTGAAAAACTACTGGATGCAAAACTTGATTGATTAGCAGTGTGTTACGAAGTGTAAAGCTTATCTCAAATTTTGATCCTGTCCTGATTATGAATATGAAGCCACTCACAGTTCCGGGTAGTCGGTGGCATACTGGATCTTCTGGGTGAGTGAGAACTGATCACAACCCACGCTGGAGCAGACTGCATCCATGCCTTCAACTGTAGTGAAGTTGAAACCTTTTGTTGTTACAAAATAAGTCGGGACTCCCACCTCAAAGTATTTGTACAGGTATTTGAAATACTCTAACATATAGGAGTCCTGCAAGAAAAACAGAACAATATCAGTAAGGTGACATACTAAAAGCAATGAGCAGCTATTCTTTTGCATTTATGTAATCAGGTAATTCACAAGCAGATTGAACCTGACAGCCATACAGCAGCGTTTACTCACCTTCGGCATAGCCAGCTCCTGATCCAGACCCACGGTCACATGAAACATCAGGAATAAGGAGCCACATAACATGAAGATGAATACCACCATCTGGAGAGAACACACAGGATCAAATGGGAGAATATTCTACAATCACCTTGGTTTGATTGGCTCTCAGTCATGCTATGGCTTGCTTATATGAGAAACAAAATGCCAAATGACACTAGATGATTATTTGGAAATGCCGTATTAAAGCTCATGACGATAAAAGAAGAGGTCCCAATAAATATTAGTTTGTGGACAATAAGCAAATTTCTTTCTTTGTTTTTTGTGAGTTTTCTTTTTGGAGAACAAATATGACATTTAGGTTGATTTCACTGAATTTTAGTGAACGCTAAAAGCTCAAGTGGCGGCAAAAATCAAGAAGGAGGAGGAGAAGGAGCAGTGCACATAAACACCAATAAAAGTTATTGCTAGAAGAGGAGTCATGATCTTACCACCACCATCCTGGAGACAGGGTGCAGTAAAACAGGGGCGTAGTACTTCCTCATGAAGGGCAGCAGGAAGCCCTCGTTTGGCTTGTTGGGACGCTTACTTGACACAGACACACAGCAAACAAGCTCACAGCGGTTGCTGTCTTGTCGCCGGGCGTCCAGGGACATCAGTGCCACAAAGGCCGTCATCTGGAGCATGAAGTCCATGAGCACAGCCAGAGCAGCGTACAGAGCAAATGTCTTCACTGCCGGCATGGTGGACAGGGCCCCTGGAGTAGCAGTGCAGAGACATGGTTAGAGTTTAACATGCTGTATAGAAACCCCATAGTCCCTTCAAATAACCTGTGTGTGTACAGAATTGATCTGAGTGGATGGGATGGAATGATACACAGTGATAGCATGGACATGCGGGATTGATAAGGGAATGCATTCGGCTCTGCTACCATACGAGTGTTTTCTGTTCATTGTTCATTATTATCAGTGAGGTTTATCAGTTTTTTGAAGGATAAAGATATGTTTTGTATGAAAAAAGTTATTACCAAGGAAGAAACAGACAGATTCTGAGAGACTGCACAGGAGCATGCTGGGAGCTACGTTTCCAAGCACACGACCAATCTGCTCCTCCCTTTTCTCACCGGGCCTCCGTACATCTCTCTGCAGGGATGGGCAAGGTAACATTCTTTAAGTCACAGACATTTACACCCAAAATTGCCACAATCAGCTGGGCTGTACATTTATGGCCTCTTCCCTTCTGCACACAAAAACACGCAGACACACTCATCCACACCTGGTATTCCAGCACAAAGATGAAGATGTTGTCTGCTCCCACAGCGAGCACCAGGAAGGGGACGACCTGGAGGATGACCAGCGAGGAGGGGACGCCGATCCAGGCATAGAAGCCCATGGAAGCCAGGACAGAACATCCGACCACCAGGATGCCACCCAGACCCACCAGGAACTTTGAATCCACCTGTAGGACACAGCAGATTCTGCACGTGAGGCGTGGAGCGCAGACAGTTTGAATTATGAAAGTGGGCTTGGAACAGAGATAAGAGCCCATATGTACATTGATCCCCATGAAGCTTTACATTTTTGCTTGGCATTTTTTTGTATTTATTGCCTATACTATGTATTGTATAAGTTTGAGGGCAGTAAAACTAGACACTTTAAGCTGAAAAAGATAAGTATTCAGCTCTGACTATACAGCTGACATTGTCATATACTATCTATACTACAGTTCCTGTCCGCTTCTTCTTATCATCAGTGTGATAAACATACATATTGTATACTTTCACGTTTTTAGTATGTACTGTATGTCTCTATAGGTTTATGTAAGAACTGCATGTCTTCAAGTAACAACAACATAAATGCTGAGTACTGTGGAACATGGCAGAGTAATAAAGTTAGACATTACAGTGTGTCTTGGTGGGGTCTTACCAGGATGCGTTTCAAAGAGGAGTATTCTCCTAGTGCCACAGCAATGTAAACAAAGACCACAGCATAGCTGATCATGAAGATGGGGATATCCTCTACAGTTGTCCTGTTAATCTCATCCTCCAGAGACCTCTGAAAGACAGGGAGAGAGAAGGGGAAAGAGAAATAGAGGGAGAAAGAGAGACGGGGAAGCACAAAAAGGATTAGAAAAAGGAGTCACTGATGGAGGAAAGAAGAGAGGAATAGGTGGAGCAGCAATTATCCATTTTACAACTTAACACACCTTTGGAAAAGTTGAAGTAGCAGGTCTTTATCTGCATGCCTATTGATTAGTTGGAACTGTTACTGTACCAACCATATGTTTGTTGTCAGACCAAAATCCCCATTGGGAGTTTCTTATGAAGGAACACTTGAATCAAAAGCAATGGCTAAGAGATAAATTGCGTATGTAAGTTATGTGAAGTTACATAATCTTTACAGTACCTCTGCCATGTATGCAAAAGTGAAGTTGGTTTTAGGATCTCTCTGGTACTCTTGGACGATTTTCAGGAACTCTTTCTCCCACTGCAGAGCCACTTTGAACTTCGCATTGTCACGGTTGTAGTTGTTGAGGGAGAAGGTCAGGATGAGAGCCTCAGCATTGGTGTAGTCCTCATCTGAAACAGGTAAACAGTGGAAGAAGATGAGTCGAGGTGTTTTACAGTGCCTTTGTGCACAATGTATAGAGTGCTGGTGCAGAAAGTCACTCACTGTCATAGCCTCCCACAGCCAGGAAGGGGAAGACTGGAGCTCCGTAGTCGGCCATGCAGCTCAGACTTAAATCAGTGATGTCTTTGAATGACAAAGGCGAGCTGGGGAAGAGAGGAGGGTTTAGTAGTAAATAATTTTCTGTTTGATTTCCCTTCAATAAAACTAAATTGTGAAACATTCCATTTGCTTTCATCCAGTAAATCCTTACTTGACACAGTAGATGAAGTGATCTCTCCAATCCACCTCTTTTGTCACTCCTAACTTTGTCATGTTGACCTTGGCATTGAGATTGGCCAGGCTGTTCTGGAAGTACTGGGGCAGGCTGTTGACTGCACAGTCCACCAGGGAGGGATTGGACGGGTTCAGCGGGGCGTAACACACATCCTTCAGACTTGCTGTGCGGTTCAGATCCTCGGACCAGAATTCTATGTCCTGTAAAGAGACAAAGCATAGTGGAGGCAAAATTTTAAGATGAACTTTTTGTATTGTTCTTGATGTTTGTTACTCTAATATAATGCAGAATGCAGCCACATACTGTCTGGTTATGTGGTCTTTACCTGTATCCGTTTCTGGAGTATGAGCAGCTCAGTAATGAGATCTTTGGAGATGATGCCACTGAAGTTCTGCTGCCCAAATAGCAAAGAGTCGTAGACGTGGCTTTCTCTGCCTGGCGCTGTCAAGATCAGCTGGTTAGTTCTGAAGAATGGGTCAAAGTATTTGTCATGGAAGTCTTTCTCCTTGCGGGCCCGACTGTTGGGGGCTGACCACAGCTGAACTGGGTCAGTGGTAAGCTCAATATACATAAGGCCAACAGTTAAGATAACCACAGGTATGGCTGACAGCAGAAGCACCTTGAATGAAGATGAATAATGAACAAGCGAGTCAGTTCATGAATGGCCACACACAAGAGCATAACACTAAAATCTTTCTCATTGACTAGTTTCTGTCTCAATTACTGTGCTTATGCCAAAGAAAACAACTAAGGAATTCTTTAATGATGCTTGCATATTGTATATTCCACTTTGGCTCACTAAAAATACTTCAGCCTAAGCTAGATGAACCAACCTTGAAGGGGTGTGAGGCTATGAGAGTTCCCCAGGTCCGAAACAGAGAGCTCATGTACTCTTGAGCAGCAAGGCTGTTTCTCTCAGTGCGCGACACCTCAGAGGGATCAATGAGTTGCTGAGCCACATCATTCCCATTCTGGTCCTTGCCTTTCCCCTTTCCTCTTCCTTTCTCTTCATCCTTCCTCACCTGAGTCTTCATCCAGCAAGAGACAGACAGGTAGAGCAGGAAGGTGAACAACAGGAGGCAGAGTAAGATGACAGAAATCACCAGGAAGCCGTCTCTCCCCATCAGTCTGAAGGGCTCAGCAGGCAGTGGAGGAGGGGGCATCACCGGGCATGACTCCTGGCAGTCCTGGCATGAGCAGACCAATCCTCCAGATGGTGTGGTCTCGTTACACCTTAAAGCCCGTCCATTGTAGGGAACCACACCTGTAGGGAGTCCTTCAGTGACTCCGTCTGGTATCAGCCTGAAATCAATGTCCAGCGGGGCCAAACCATTGCTGGAGTCTCCCTGGAAGTCGTACCAGCGCTGCGGGGTACACAGCTTAGCACCATAGCGACCACACATAGTGCCGATGGCGAAGCCTCCTGTGGCGGGGATCCTGACGTTTTTACAGGACTGGAATGCAGCGTCTGCAAAGCGGGTGTCGAGGAATGCCTGGTAACCTACAACAACCTCCTTCACTGTGCCCGAGCGAGTAACATTCATGGTTTTTGTGACACGCACAGTTTGGGTCTGGTTCGGGCTGCAGGTGTTGATGCAGTGCAAGTGGGCAAAGTTTTCAGCACAGGAGGGGCAGCGGACCAGCACAGCCTTGGACATGGTCAAACTCTTTTCCAGGGAATTGAGCTGGTTGACTGAGCAGCAAGCGTAGGTGTTGTTCTCTCCCTGGTCCAACATAGGGCACACCTGCAACAAAGACAAGTGCTCTGTTGCAACTTCACATACTCAAAAACCAGCTTGCTGCTAGTAGATACTTCCACAATCCTCCTCTCGCCTTCACTCTACATTTTCACTAAATGTTCTCCTCTTATATTTTTCCCAACAATCATACCCTAGTATAGACTTATTCTTATTTGTAATGTGTCTACACTTTACTCTGCCTTGTCCTCTTCCTCTTTTCTATTTCCAGGAAAACTCCAGGAGCTACGTACCTTTTTGAGTCTTTGGTAGTGTCTTCCGTGGAGTGCTCGGGCAGGGCTGTAGTTGAGGCAGGGGACGATCGGTGTAATGAGGGTGTTGTTTCCCAGTGAGGGGTTGCGACCACACTCCTCATAGAAGGCACAGTAACCTGGCTTATGTTGTGCCTCAGACAGGACCTGGGACACCGAGAGACAGAGAGACATAAAGAAACAGAGAAACAACATTGTCAAAAAATCAGAGGATAGAAAGCAGGATTGTATTACGCGTGAATGAAAGAAAGGGAAAACCTGTCACAGTTTAAATAAAACAGGAAGGAACACAAGCGATTGACAGACTACAGTGTATTTTAACACAGTCTCTAGTCACACCTCAAAAATACTCCGTCACAATGTCTACTCTTTCCTTAGATGCTATTGTCTTAATATGTCCTCAGGGCATATAGGCATATTATTATCTATTATTCTATATTATTACTTCATATCAGGATCTATTTCAATAATCATGTTGCTTTGCAGTTAAACTGCCTGGATATTTTTTCTATAAATTAAATAAGCTCTGTTTTGAACCATCATGTTTTCTCATCTGTAGATCACATGCAGCAGGGTTTGATTATGTTCATCCACACTTATCAATTCTATCATGTATTTAGCTCAGTATCGCATGTCTTGCTTTGTCAGCTAGTTAGTGTCTCCTTGCAGAGACAATAAAATGGAGATAGAACTGCTGTATGTTCAAGGTTGAATTTAAACAACAGTCCGCTTCTGTCATAACTGAAGACAATAACATTTGCTATGTTATCTCTATTTGCGGTAAGCATCACATTAGAAAATGTTATAATATTTCAAGAAAACAATTGAGTGATCAAGCCGAGTTTGTAAGCTAATTAAATGAACAGTCATTAATAGGTAAAGACATAATGTCGACACTGTACAGTATGTATGTTCAATCACCCAGTCAAATAATGAAGTCAAGATTCAATTACTTTTTCCCTCTTTTTTCACTGTTTTGGCAAGAACCAGAAAAGTTACTGGACCCTGACCAGCAAGTAAACTTTACCATCACTCACTACAAAGAACATTTAGTCTGGATGAGAGTCGGCCACTAATCAAATTCTACTAGATAATATTATTACTGAATTAATTTGTATAGCACTTATCTAAACAATGTTGCGAAGTGCTCCATGAGATAAAAATAAAATGGAGAAGATAAAATGCATTAAGTAAAATACAACAGGAACTACAAAAGAAAGTATGAAAGATACTGTAATAGCTGGTAATTCTGAAAGAAGATGAATGTGTCAGAAAACCACTGTGAGCTTACTATACTCTTTACTGTCTAAGTGTTAACAACAACAGCATATTCTTCATAGACTATACCATAGCACTGCCTCCCATACAAAGAAAAATTCTTGATTGAAATGGACCTACTCACCACACAAGCCAGAAGAGTGATCAGGACAGCGACACGGGCCATAATTACATTCCAGAGTGTCTTGCAGCAACAAAAGAGAGATCCTCAAGTACAGTAAAATGGAGTGTAAATAAGTTACTGGCACCCAAGCTGAAGCCAAAGTGAGATACTGAGAGGACCCTGTTCTGTGTCAGTCCTCCTGTCTCTCTCTTTGCTTGTCTGTCTTAGCTGTGAGGGCCCGGGGTTGGGGAAGGAGAGAAATCATGACATGGCCAGCGTCACCGCTCCTGTGATGTCACACCTGGCTGATCTGGCCTGATGCAGTGAGTGCCAATCACAGCTAAAGATGATCAATTCTTCTGTGTGATCATTAACGTACAAGGATGATGATAGGGTTGCTGGGGAGATCCAGCGAAACTAAGCGAGATACCAAAATAACAGACACTGAATATCAACCCATCCCGCTCCTCACTATCTCTGCTTGACCTCTATAACTTTTGTTGTTGCCATTGAAGATAAATAGATAGAGAGAAAGAAAGATAATGAGTGAGATAATGAGAGACAGTTTTCATATACTGTATGCTGATATTTTTCCCCTATGACAAACAACAGATATTTGTGTAATCATGTAAATATCACTGGATCAATGTTTCAATTTCATCAATCAAACAATCAATGTATCTATCTATCTATCTATACAATTTGCAATTAACTGTGTACTTTATTCTCTGTAATAATTTCAATACAATATTGAAGCACAGGCACAGTTTCATTCAGGTCATTCAAGTCTTTCAGGTAAACTGTATATTGTTTTGAGGTGCAGTATCTCAGTTGGGTCCACCTAAAGTTCAGCATTACTAATGATTATACTCAATTCAGATAAGCTGTTCACAAGCTGACTATTGCATAAAGGGGTAATTAAATGCCTTCCCAATGCTTAGTACAATAAGTTAACTTTCTACTTTTTTAACCTATTTTCTTGTTCTTATTAATATGTTTTCAGTTCATGTTGTGAAGGGCATTGCAATGCATTTAGTTGTATTAAATGTACTATTTAGATAATGTTGAATTTAATTGAATTGATTTGAATTGAATTGAAAAGCTACATTTTTCAAGAGCCTTATCAGGCCCTGTGGACTATAGACCAGTTAGGCTGTTTGCAGACTATCTGCTCTATGAGGTGGGGAGAGAGCAGAGGGAAGACCAGGTCCTCAATCAGCAACTGCTGAACAGACTTTCTTAAGGCCTTGACACACTTTACAATTTACTCTGATTGTTTTACCTTTATGTAATGTAACTGTGCAAGATGGAGAAAGAAAAATGTACGCATCCTGGACACACAGCTAGATAGATAGATAGATAGATAGATAGATAGATAGAGTACTTTATTGATCCCCTAAGGAGGGGGATCAATAAGCCCTTCTGCAACATTATAATTATAATACACTAATGATGTGTTAATTTTATTTTTTGTCTAAATAAGCAGCTGACGATACATGACAATCAGCTAATATGTGAAAACAGTTACATTTTGATAGCACTCCACATTTAAGTGGGAAATGAAAATGTTCATGATTTTGCATAAAAGTCTAATTCACCTCAAAACTAATGTCAGCCTAGAGACAGTAGCAGTCTGTCATGCCAAGGCAACATGGCAAGGTTAATTGTTTCCTTGGTGGCATTCTTCAATCTGGGATTATCTGTGTAATTGACATTGCCTACGTCTATTATCACATGTCAAGGTCAAAGCCATGATAAAAACTGACAAACAGGGCTCTGTGGTCATGTCATTGAGATATCAGAGCTATCAGGGCTAAGGTACTTAAGCATTTAAATCTGTGATAAACAGAGATAGGAAAAAAGACAAGAAAAAGTAATGTGGTACATAGGTGATGTTCTTTGTTCTTTCACATAAAACCGATGATGAGACGTCACGTGCATCAAAATCTGCTGCAGACTGGAGTGCAGAAATAGAAGCTTTGCAATGATGATTAATATTGTGTGATTTATCAGAAAGTCAATCTGTCTATCTAAGGACATTGTAAATTAACGCCCTTCAAGTGATTGTGCAGCACTGAAATTATACTATTAACAGGTTATTGCACAATCTTCTTAAAAAAGTTATTTTCTTGCTCTATTTCAAATGCTTGGCCCTGCATCCTTGGGAAAAATAATGTTTTTCTATCATTTATATTCCCACCCTGTGTCATCATCTGCATGTAGCCTTGAGCAAATCACACAGTGTACTGGCATCTGTGCTTTAAGAGGGCCTATCACCACACAAGGGACTCTGCCCATTGATACTACCTCAGTGAATATAAACACAAAATTTTGTCTTCACTCTAAATTCTAATTTGTTAACTTTATTTAAAAAAATAAAAAAAATAAGTAAAGATACTGGTTTGGTTTAAGTAAAGTGGAATATTAATGTATGTTGTAATTAATACTCCTTTAGTGTACTACACTTACACTTAAACTTAGGTAACTAGGCAAAAAAAAGAGTATAGAGCAGTATTATTAATTACTCTCCAGACAACTTAATCATTTCAAGTGTATAAATCTCAAAAATGTTATTACAAAATTTATTTTACAATATATTTACTATAAAAGGCGAAATTACTATAATTAAAATTATTATAACTTTATTGTTATATTATTGTGCTACAGTGTTATATTCCCACCCTATGTCATCATCTGCATGTAACCTTTAGCAGATCACAGTGTACTGCATCCCTGCTTCATGAGGGCAGATGCCCTCATAAAAGTAAAATTACAAAATGTTGCCGTTTATAATTTTAAAAATCACACATTTCCCAATGAGAGAAACTTAACATAATAGGTAAACAAAACTCACCAAAGACATGATGGTTGTTAAAAACACTGACTTGTTACCATCCTAGGCTGCAAGTTTTAATGTGCATAGTCGGACATATTTCAAATAATGAACAGACATGTTTCACATAATACTGCAAACTTCCCAAAAACTTCTAGCTCTCTGACACAGTTTGCGTTATGTTCTCACATCCTGGAGGCTACTGTTGATTCACCTGCATCCAGATAATAGATCTTGATATTATGCCTGTATACAGTGATGTTAAAGGTTTAGGGTTATGGTTAGTTTGTCACTACTGAGCCATTAAAACAAACTAGTGTTTGAAATCATAATTTGTGGTTTCTAATGTGTAAGCTTGAATGGCTTGTACAGTATAGTTTCATGATCAGGATGATAATAAATATCTTAAAAAGAGTGTTATAGAAAATTTCAACTATGCCATCTATACACAAGGTAACAGTAGTTTGTTGAAAAAATATCTACAATTTACACATTAATTGTGTGTCATGTTTCACCATTTTGCTGCATCTCCAACACATTTGTCATCTCACATCCAGATAACACACATTCCCCCATGGGCCCCTCGTTATGATCAAGTCCCTATCAATCATCATTTATGGAGCCCTCATTCTGCAGGCTGCAGGAGCAAAGCTGGATATCTGCACATGTTGTGGACTCCGACACAGGTGGAAGGTAGTTGTCTGGGAAAGGAGCCACCTATCAGCTGAGATCTGTGACGGGATGTCGAACCTTTGTGCGATGGAGATAGAAGATAGGGTGAAGGTGAAGGTGACCGAAATCAGGCCTGGAATACTTATGGGTGATTTACCACTTACTATCTGAATTATCCTGATGTAATAAACTTTGTTCATTTGCTGCTCTAATCAGGATAAACACTCCGTATTTGTGACAACAACTTGATGTAGCTCTGATTAAAAAAAAAAATCAGTGACTGATGAAATGACCAGGTTTAATGCACTGATTAGATCAGATCAACAATATATTGTAATATATTTCAAGAACTTGACTTCTGTTGTCACAAACAGGATGACTTTTTAGCAGTTCTTTGAGCAGACAGGAAAGAGGAATGTTATAATGATTTACCAAATAGTATTATAAATCACATCAGGTTGCTTTTAACTATTTCCACTTCCTGACCATTCAGTCAGCTCCCTCCCTGTGAGTCAAAGACACCCATGGTGTGTTGTAACATTTCGAGACAAATGTAAACACACCATCGCTGTGACGGCTTCAGGGCAAAGGGAGCAGTCTCTTTTTATTGTGAATGGCTCTTGCTGCCATGCAGGTATGCAGGCATCACTGCACTCTCAGCCTCCAGCCTCTCCTGAGCCTCTTTCATGTTCCTCTCCACCATTTCATGCTGCTGCTGCTGCTCTATCTCAGTCAGGGAGTGCAGAAATGGAGGCTATGCAAATTCAAAAGGTAAAATCATAATTTGCATTGTATATTTTATCTGGAGGTCTGTTTATCTACTGACATTGTAAATGAATAACCTACAAGTGACAGAAATTATAGAATTGACAAGTTATTGCACATTCTTCTTAAAAGAGTCATTTCCTGCTGTATTTAAAATTTATTTCAAATTTGTCTCTTTTTCTGCACAAAGTTAATTTTGATTAAAATTTATTTCCTAACTGTTAAAGAGCTACTTCCTTGCTGTATTTCAAACGTTTGTCCCTGCATCCTTGGGTAAAATAATTTTTCTATCATTTATTTCCTAACTTTTATATTCCCCCCCTATACTCTCATCTTTATGTAACTTTGAGCAGGTCACAGTGTACTTTCAACCCTGCTTTATGAGGGCCTATCACCACACACACAAGGGACGCTGCCCATTCATAAATTTTTTATCAACATTAGCCTAAATTCAGGGGTACTGGCTTCAGCATTGCAGAAGGAAATCACAAGCTGGCAAATTCATTTTTACTATAATGTTAACAGCTCTGAACCTACAGTAACATGGAATGAAAGAAATCACATTAATATCATTTTCAAAAGCATTCACCCACTTTGGTTTTAAGAAGGATCAACTACATGATTGACCATCCCCATCCGTTAAAAGGAAGTGTTCTACAAACACTGAATGGAGAGAAGTCTTTCACTGTTCAGTAAAGGAGCAAGGAAGGCAATGTTGTGAGCCTCAGTAAACTTAAAATGGCTGACTGTCAGTAATGCACGGTATAACATCTGTTACGCATCATGTAACATGTAAACAAAACTCACCAAGGACACTGAGACTGCGATTACAAACAGGGATTTGTTATTATACCATCCTAGACTACATATGTGCATAGTCTGGCATATTTTACATAATAAAGACAATTTTCACATAATACTGCGACCCAGTGACATGTTGTGCTGTGACATATTTTGCACTGTTTTCTCACATCATGAGTGAAATATAAGAGAGTGCTGTAGAAAATCTCAGCTATTAAGCTATCCAAGTAACAGTGGTCAAGTAACATTTGCTTAAAAAAAGATTAACAGCCCACTCGTTAATTATGGTTTTGCTGCATTTCCAGCACATTTGTCATCTCACATCCAGATAACACACATTTCCCCCATGGGCCCCTTGTTATGATGAAGTCTTTCTCAATCATTATTTATGGAGTCCTTATTCTGCAGGCTGCAGGAGCAAAGCTGAATATCTGCATGTTGTGGACTCCGGCACAGGTGACACAGGTGGAGGGTAGTTGTCTGGAGTTGTCTGGATCTCACCTATCAGCTGAGATCTGTGACAGGATGTGAAACCTTTGTGCAGTGGAGATAAAAAATGCAAGATTCCTTAACTTCCTGCAAAGACCACTGGAGTCTCTCTGTCATCAGCAGGGTGGAGAATTATGTAACAACTGCCTGCTTCATATTTGTGAAGTTAGCAGATCTGCAGAAGACTCAACGTTAGCTAATCATTTTGTTTTCTCTCGTTTTACTATTAATTCTCTGACTAGGACTTTGTGTCAGAATATGCCTTTGTACTGAATATGTATGACATATAGGCTTATGAGCCTTGTGCAGTTACAAAAGTTTAAACAGTTTCAAATCATTGCCATTGATACAGCTGCTGTTTACAAAACATGGTTTGCCCGTGTTTGGGTTTCTGTCTGATAGATCGCTAAATGAGAGGTTTCTTCATGAAACTCAAACACAGAGCAGAGTACATTACAGTCTGTTGACATGACATGGATCAGTAACGACAACAGGACAAGGGCTCGGTCAAACAGTATTTGCTAACTTTTTACTCTTTTCTTTCACACTTCAGAGGTGGCAGGTGAGGGCAGTTTGACACGGTTTCATTAAGTTTTGGGAACCGTAAGGAAATTACTTCCTTTAAATTAGACCTGGAACATTCCTGGGTGATTTATTGCTTATTTGACACGATCTGAATTATCCTGATGTAGTAAACTTTGTCCATATGCTGCTCCAATTAGGATCAAACAAAATGTATTTGTACAGTAACTACAACTTGATGCAAGTGTGATCACCTTTTTAGTGACCTGAATGAAATGACCAGCTTTGGTTTACTGATCAGATCAGATTAATACACTGTAATACATTTCAAGAATACCAATGTAACTTGACTTAGATTGTCATAAACAGGCTCACTTTTTACTCATTCTTTCATCAGGTAGGAAAGACTAGGGAACACTAATAGCTTCCCATATATTACAGAACACAGCAGATTGCAGTTTACTATTTTCTCTTCTTGACCATATCAGACGGCTGTGAGTCAGTGACAGTGAAGGTGTGTTCACATTTGGCTTGAAACGTCACACCACACCATTACTGTAATTGATTTAAGGGGTGCAGTCTCATCCTGAATCATAGCTTTTGTCACCATGCAGGTATGCAGGTGTCACTGCCCTCAGTGTTACTTAAGGTAAATCTGTATATGGGCATAACTGATTGGATTTTGCTTCAACACTTTTATTTCAGTGGTTACAGACTTTCAATTATTGCCATGTAGCTGGAACCATTATGTCTTAATTTACGGAATTTGATCAGTAGTACAGATCTTGATGAGGTGAGGAAACACATGGTGCTTCATGCTACTCTGAGGAAAACAAATTTCACTACTTAGAGTGCGTTTTTTGTACTCTGAAGAAAACCAGATTTTTGGGGGAACAAGAATTTATTCCATAAAAGCTGACATATGGCATGACAAAAACATTTGCTATCCCTATGGAAAGTACATCAACTTTGAGGAATGAAGTTAATCACATGGCTATTTTCATAGTTTTGAAGTTATACTACTAAAGCCTCATTCAAAAGTACAAAATGAAAGGTAAAAAACAAAACATCCATGCATCAGTTTTCAAAGTTAATGCTCACTATCTGAACTTTAAAATACAGTGAGTATGAAAGCAAAAACAGACAGACAGACATCAGGCCTCAAAATCTGCGTTGCTTATTGGGTCCATAATCACCAGGACCTGGCAGGCCTCTGGGGAAGCCGCCTTGGCCTCCTCCAGGCATGTTGCTGCTGCCTGGCCCCTGCATCAGGGGAGCGTTCTCAGCAGACATGCCAGCTGCTCCAGCGGGACCAGAGTTCCCCCCCATGGAGTTTCTGTTCATGGGCATCCCGTGACCTGTCATGTGCATCCTCATATCTGGCTCCCTGTTTTCAGAGAAGTTCCCTCTGAAGCCCTCCTGCTGCCTCTTCATCATTTCCTCGTTGCGCATCCTCATCTCCTCCTCCCTCCTCCGCCGCTCCTCCTCCTGACGAAGCTCTGCTTGCTTTCTCTTCTGCACCTCTTGACTGTGGAGCTCCTCCATCCTCCGCAGCTCCTCCTGGCGCCTCAGCAGGTCCTGCCTCATGAGCATCACCTGGTGCTCATGCCTGGCCGCCTCCATCTCGGCCTCCAGCTTCTCCTGAGCCTCCTTCATGTTCCTGTCGACCATTTCATACTGCTGCTTCTCCATCTCCATCAGGGCCTTCCAGCGCATGGCATACTCATACTCAAATGAACCTGGCTGAGCAAATCGTGGTGGCTGCTCACGCTCTTTGTGATATTGCTGGTTTTTGTTGATAATCTTTTCTTGCAGGCCCTCATCTTCATCAAACTGCTCCATAGGTTCCACTGTTACAGGTCTGGGGAAGGCAGTCAGGAGGAAGGCACCATCAGCACACTTTTCCAAAGCCTTTCTGGCAGCTGGCTTGGATGTGAATTCAACAATCCCCTTTCCTGTGGGCCGCCCTCGATCGTCCACTATGACTATGGCCCTCTCTATCTGACCAAAGACAGAGAATGCCTCCTCCAGCAGCTCATTGGAAACAAACTCTGGCAAATTCTTCACAGATAAAGCAGCACCGTGTGTTGCAAACCTCACACGAATCTGTCTGCCCCGGAACGGAGTATCATCAAGCTCGGCTCTGGCGATCTCTGCAATAATCCTAGTCTCCAGCCGGATGAACCCAAAGCCTCTGTCCTTATTGATAAAAATCTCGGAGGGCTTGCCGTACTTGGAGAATAGCTTCTCCACTTCTTGCTCAGTGACCCCGGCTGGCAGGTTTCCAACAAACAGTCTGCTTCGCTGAGTGTAGGTTTTCTCACCG
>OMKZ01021928.1:10782-26664 GCA_900302535.1 Neoniphon sammara | reverse complement strand
TAAATCTAAGGTTAAGGCCTCGTTCGGGCTGGACTGCTCATTGTGTTCCGGATGTTGCCCGTTGCTGTTTGTTCCTCCGGGTTTCTTCTGCTCGGCCGGACCGGGATGTCGAGGAGGGCCGTGGTTCTGCTGAGTTCCTCTGTTTCCTTGCATTTTTATTTTATTTTGTTATTATTGTTGTTGCTGTTGTTATTTTGCAACAGAACGAAAACCCGAGTCGCTCGATTAAAACGAACAAACTCTCCACAAACGGCTGCACACAAAGAGCTGCAAAAATGGCCGAGGCTCGTGTTGCTGCGACGCTGTGCTGACCTCAAATCAGTGCGACCTGGTAAAACTATGACGTATATTTGTGCGCCGGCGCGAAATTGAGCGGGTGATTTCCTTCGCGGGGGTCTTGATGTTTCCTTTAGTCTCGGAGAGGTTATCAAACTAACATTATTTGAAAACGTATCAAGTCAGAGGCTTAATACAGTTCAAAAGGCGAAACTTGACTTCCGTCTGCCGAGGTAAGATTAATAAATCAGTTTGTTTGAGTGTTTAACGTTATATTCACCGAAAAACCATCTGTTATGGAGCATCTCAGCCGATATGAGGCTCGCAGAGGTTAACGTTCTCTAGCTACAATTAACGGCTAAAACTGTCTGCTTGCTAGCAAGTTAAATCGATTCACAAACTTGCTTTGTAGCCATAAAGAATGTGTGTTACACATTAGTGGAGTCAGTAAGCATCTAACCCTCACTAACGTTACACCTGTCCCCCTCTTCAGTCATGTTCTCTGACCTGAGTGCCCAGAAGGATGGCTCCTCCCTGCTGTGTCGCCCGGCCACTGAGGACCAGGGCCCGGTGTTTGACAGGGTGCTGCCGGCCTACACTCCGTGCTCTGAACGTTTTAAACTCGGGGAGCGAAGCTTCAACCGCCAGTATGCTCATATTTATGCAACACGACTCATGCAGATGAGGCCCCTGCTCACAGAGAGGGCCCAGCAGAAGTGGGGTGAGTTTTGGACAACAAGCAGTCCATTTGAAATTTGTGTCTATCCATTTTCTTACTGTGTTTCTCTCACTGGCATTGACAGGAGCGAGTGTGCGTATCAGGAAGCTATGTGATCTCCAGACAGGGGAGCAGTGTTGCATTGTGGGAACCCTGTTCAAGCATATGGAGTTACAGCCCTCCATTCTGAAGGAGATCAGTGAAGAGGTCAGCAGTGACACCAGCTGACCACCTACAACCCAAACTAGATAAAATCAGTCTTACTGCAACATGTGAATAGTAATGATTTGCCCCTCACTCATATTTCCTGTGTCTGTTTTTCTTTTTCCCTTGCTTACAGCACAACCTCCTGCCTCAGCCTGCACGAGCTAGATACATCAGTGAAACAGATGAGCTGATTCTGGAGGATGAGCTGCAGAGGATCAAGTTGGAAGGCAAAATTGACAAAGACAAGTGTGTTACAGGTAGACTTTTTCTTCGAGAAAAGCTAAATTTGTTCACTAGTTTGACCTAAATACTTTATTCTTAAATTCTGGTAGCACAGATCATCAAATCACTATTGCATAGTGGAGCATCTCTCTAATGCAACTATGAACATCTCTTGTTTTTCTCATGCTGTCTTGTTTTCATGGGTTTTTTTTCTTTCTCTTCAGGTAGTGTTATTGCCATATATGGAGCAGAGAAGAATGATGGGAAGTTCACAGTGGAGGAATATTGTACTGCTGACCTAGCTTTGCAGACACCAAGACCTGCGCTCAGCTCTGATAAGTACGTACACACACACACACACACACACACACACACACACAGAGTGCATATCTATTGGCAATTTAATGATGATATTCAGTTGTAATTGTCTTCTCTGTCTTTGTCCAGGTTTGTGCTACTGGCTTCAGGACTTGGTCTTGGCAGTAGTCATGCTGACAGCATGCTGGGTCTCCAATTGCTGGTCGACATGGTAACAGGTCAGCTGGGTGACCAAGGGGAGCAGAGTGGGGCAGCAACCATCTCCAGGGTCCTGCTTGCTGGAAACCTCTTGAGCCGAAGCACCCAGAACAAGGAGGAATCCACTAAGGTGACTGCAACCTCTTGAGCCTTGACACACATTCACAATTAGATATACCCCTTTAGAAGAGAAAAATGCATTAAAATGGTTTAACCAGTAAAGAATTTAAACTCTGTCTTACTCTCTCTCTCACTATGTCTCCAGGCCAAGTACCTCACCAAGAAGACTCAGGCTGGCAGTGTGGAGGCTATTCGTCTGCTGGATGAGCTGCTACTTCAACTGGTGGTGAGTCTACATCACCAGTACCAGGCTGCTTTTGTGCATTTTACGCATTTATTTGGCAATCTTGTCCAAGGTGCCTTCAAGAGTTATTCTGCACCTAGAGTGCACTTTGGAAAAAGTGAGGGGAAAAAACAAGATGGTGGGTATTAAGACCGAGGGAGAGGAGTGGGGGTTTGGCCAGGTTGATGAGACAAGGAACAGGATGGAGAGTTTGTGCACATGCCAAAGGGCTGGTAACATTTTTTAACCAAATGGCATACCTCAGTACAGATGTCTTTGGACAGTGCTGCATCTCCAACTCAAACACCGGGTGCTCATGTTAATCACCAGAGGGCTAACCGAGCCACATTTAGTGAGATGAATACAGCATCAGCACATTATTCCTCAAATGTTGATAATATGACTGCCATTGTTGTATTTCACAACTTCATAGTACTAACTATTAGTGTACAATATAAAAAAAGTTTTTGTGTGAAGTTACTCTTTAAAATGAGTGCAATTTAAGACTGAGCTAAATTTGCTAGATTGTCATCATGACAAGCAACTATCAGTTAATGTTGGAAGTGTGAGGAAAAGAAATACAAGCTAAGGAAGGAGATACTACTAGAGATATGTTTCAGTGGCAAGAGGTGAAATGAGTTAACTTGAGCGCTGAATTTCCTGCCTACGACTGAAGATGAGGAGCAACCCTGTCAGATGTGTTTATTTGTCTCTCTCCCTTGTCCCCCAGGCCTCTGTTCCAGTGGATGTAATGCCAGGCCAGTATGACCCTACCAACTACACCCTTCCACAGCAGCCCCTCCACCGCTGCATGTTCCCCCTGTCTTCTGTTTACCCCACCCTGCAGCTGGTCTCCAATCCATACCAGGCTAACATCGATGGGGTGAGGTGAGTCATACAACATGCAGGATGCACATGCACTTAACCCTGTCATCTTGTTTTTAGACTTTTAAATCTTAAGTAAATGTATGGATATATACATGGAAGCTTATGTTTGTTGGTTTGTTTCTCCCAAGGTTCCTGGGTACATCGGGCCAGAATGTTAGTGACATCCAGAAGTACAGTAGCATGGACAGTCACCTGGATATACTGGAGAACACACTACGACTGAGACACCTGGCCCCTACAGCACCTGATACTTTAGGTTAGTCAGATGTGTTCATATAGCCTAACTTAATCACCTTCTGGAACAGGGGTTGGTCGTTGGCCCTAATATAATTTATGTTAAGCTTTTTTACCCTTTTTTATATGCATTCTCTGCCAGGTTGTTACCCATTTTACCAAAAAGACCCTTTCGTCTTGGAAGAGTGTCCCAATGTCTACTTCAGTGGCAACGCCCCTTCATTGGAGTCCAAACTCATCAAAGGTCAGTTAAGCTGCTTATCATCTGTGATGTGTAGCTGTAAATCAGATTAAGTGGCCAGTATCACGTAATCTCTGATTTATGTATCTTCTTTGATTCAGAAGACAGCTGGTAGACTAGATGAGCAATATATTTCAATTATATTTGCCTTATTTTTATTTTATTTTTGTGGCATCATGTTATTTTTTCATAATGCTACTGTTGGAATTTTTTTTCTCTCCCTTAATTCCTTCTTCCTCCCTACCAGGTCCTGATGGTCAGGAGGTCCTCTTGGTTACTGTCCCAGAGTTCAGCAGTACCCAAATGGCTTGCCTGGTCAACCTGCGCACACTTGCATGCGAGCCAGTCACTTTCTCTGCCTTCTCCACCGACGAAGACGACGAGAGTGAGATGAACATCAGCCACTGAGACTTCATTTCCACACATATTTTCACACTCCTCAGACACTGCTCATACATGTTCAAATCATTACTACGTCTGCTGACTGGAAAGTAATCATGAAATCAACTACAAGAATCCCAGAACCTTTGTCACATTGGTGCTGTCCAATTATCACTAATTATTCCATGAGCTTTATGCATTGTTACAATTGACAATATATGGGTTCTTCAAGGGTTTGTCTTTATAGTATTTTTTTCCATGTTACAATGAGGTGTAGAGCATTGGCACGCCAAGATTCTCTGGTCACGATTGAAATCAGTGTTGACAAAAAAGAGAAGACACATTGTGTGTTAACAAGCCTTTATTATTTGAAAAATAACTTCTACCTCGGCTAGCTCTGAGGAACATGACAGAAGATACCTCTCTGGATTCACTCATTAAGACATTTAGTGACTATGTTTATACTGTAAAAAGGTTTTGCTGTCATGAATGAAAATAATGTAAATAATTCAACTATTTTGTATGAAAAACAAGTGTGCGTTCTTGATTGGTGAAGTAAAAAAAAAAAGATGGCATGATTGTCTTTTTTAAAATACATCCACCACAAATGTCTTCATAAAGCCCAAATGCATTCACAAAGAAGTCTGAATAACGAGTCAAGAATGCAATATGGGCTTTCAAACCAAAATATTTAAAATGGTTCCATTTCTATGAAGAGGCATTTTCACGCTTAAGTGATTGGTAGCTTAATGTATTATTCTACTCAAGTGTTTCGGAGTTGACTGAATTTGGACAGATAAGATCTTCCCATCACATTATACATCATACAAAGAGGATTCCTTTCTTACTTTTGTTACTCAACCTGCTCTAAGTCGAAAACGACAAGTGGGAAGTACAAGCAGTAGAGGACTGATGTCTATAGTGTACTGAGACAGGTTGTATGTTTATTTTAATAGTCATCAATCTTGTACTCATAGTTATAATCCAGGGTTTCTGTGAACCCTCCAGGTGTCGAAGACTGTCCCTCTCCTAGGAACCACGAGTCGTACCAGGATGTGGTGCTCTCTGCTGTTGTAGGAATTATGATTGTGGTCGTTGGGGGCAACGTGGTTGTCGGGGGTAAGGTGGTCCTTAACCTCATCAGTCTCTGTTGCCGTAGGCGACGGAGGCGGGCTATTCTAAGCCTTCTCAGACGCTCGCGCCGAGCTAATGGGTCCACAGAATACCTGCCGCTGTCAACAGTCACACGTCTGTTGCTGTTAGCAGATGAGGAGTGGGGTGCTCTTCCATTCCCGTAGCTGAGCAGGCGTATGGGCTTGTTGCCATGGAGGGCCATGATCTGTGGACAAATTGTCAAAAAAACCTACTTTATTATCTGGGGCCAAAGTCAGATGTTTGTTCTGTAAGATGCTTAAAAGCATCCACGTAAGGCTGACAATATGCTGATATATCGATACTATAGTAAAAGACTGGATAAGGTCTATCGATTTTGGATATAATATTATGATATGAAAGTGTCTGATTTTAATTGGCTGCATTACAGCCTGTTCTCGTTCTATTATTTGTCTCTACCTCCTTGGTCATCTTATCCACATTACTAATAAGTGTTTATCAAAAATCTCTTATGTAAATATCTTAGGAAAGCACCAATAGTCACCGATACAATATTGTCCCAATATTGATATTGAGGTGTTTAGTCAAGGTATTGGCTCAAGGATATCATGATACTTGATTTTATCCATATCACTCTCCCCTACATGCGCCACGTCATATGTTATGGTGATGACAGGATAGCAAAATGTATGCACAGAGGAGTGACTTGCCTGTTTGATGCGGTCCCAGTTGGATTTGGCCAGGTTGAAGCTGCAGGCGGTGGCTCCTGACTCATAACCCACCACGCACAGCTTGGTCATCGGGGAGAAGCCCTCAGCTCGCACTGTCACATGGTACTCCCCTGGGTTCAGCAGCCGCCAGTAGTCCCCTGTTGAAGCTACAGTGGCGAGAAAGGGATCGATACTTTGTGTCAAACTCTGAGACCCAGGCATTGTGTTTAGATCACTTCAGAAGAGTAGAGAAATTATTGAAATGTGTGCAATGTGGAGGTGTAACCATTTAATCATTGCATTGATGCAGTGATTATAAATTCTGTCAATGCAACTGCCTTGATCTGCTAAAAGAGAATGAATCACTCTGACTTCAGCCTGAATCAATATGAAATGCTTTAAATCGATTCATGCATGATTCTTGCTTTGAATTGCAAGAGTTAAATATTAATGTAAAATGTTTTCAAAAGGATAAAGTAATTCAGTGGGAAGGGATAGTCTTACATCATTGCATGTGTTCAATCAATGCAAAATATTGGCTAAAACTGCTGGATCAAATTGTTGACTTGAATCCTGGTTTATACAAACTTGATCAAATTAAATCATTCCATAAAAGAAAAATCATTTTCATATTGTATAACCGACTTGTCGATTGAACTGAGTCATAGTAAAGCCAAAGATTCACAGCCTTACGACCTATGCACTGACCTGTAGTGACATCATGGTTGACCCCCTCTACAGACACGGTGGCATTTGCAATGGGGTTCCCCTCCTGATCCTTCACAATGCCCCGAATGCCACGGTGCACCTGGGCAGGGAAGGGGAACAGTTATCGTAAAATGATCAATGCTATATTTTCCTAAGAGACTGTCGACATGCACTGTGTGACTGACCTGCTCCATGAAGGTGAGCATGGCTTCCCTGTTCTTTTCCCACTCGTTTGCCAGCTCGCTCTGATGGGGGAACTTATCGCAGCCCAGGAATATGGACAGCTCAAAGCAGTTGGTGTGCAGGTAGCTGAAGTCATTCATACCTAGAGGAAGGCAGCACACAAACCTCAGAGCCTGCACTGCTCACATTCGTCCACCAGGGTGTGACACTGCCCGTAAAACTACTCACTGCCTGTTACTGGCTGCCATTTGGCGCGGTTGATGATTCCGAGCCCCCCTCCGGCGTTGTCTCCGTGGCAGGAGCCGTGGTTGTGCGTCATGCTCAGGTGTGTGGAGGCGTAGGAGATAGCCAGCCACCTGAACAGGGACTCGTCTGGAGTCACTCGTGGCTCATCCTCAGGCTCGGCATACTGGTAGCCGCCTCCGCCGCCTCCTCTCCCTCTGTCATCCTCCTCCTCCTCTCTGTGGCCATAGCCTTGGCCGTGGTCATAGCCTTGGCCATGGTCATAGCCTTGGCCATGGTCATAGCCTTGGCCATGGTCGTAGCCGTGGTTGCGGTCGTAGCCATGTTCATAGCCATATCCTCGCCACTCCTCTTCTGGCTCTGCGTATCCCCTGTTTCTCCAGTCCTCCTCGGGCTCCTCTTGGTAGCCTCTTCCCCACTCTGTCACATCAAAATTTTCTTCCTCATACCTGTGAGAAATGATGGTTGCGGATGTAAGACGGTTCATTGAAAATTGTGCAGGGAAAGGAGAAGGTGGGAGGCAAAACTGGAGTTTAGGGAATAACAGAGTGTGTGTAGAGCAGGGAAGTGGTAACAGAGCAGAGAGGGAGATGGAGGAAGCAAGTCATACTGTCTCTTCTTGCGGCTGTGGGGCCTCTGGCTCTCGGCAGCCTTGTTGAGACGATGGCTGTCATAAGGGTAGGCCACAATCCTCTCCCCGCCCTGAAGGTTCGCACCCAACACAAATGGATGGCTTTCCATCCAGGAGATTATGGCTCTGGTTTCCACAGCAATCTGGGACAAAACAGCCCTTAGATCAGGATCACACATGTAATGGAGGGTAAACCCACCTAGGTTTTAACTTACCAACCTTTTTGTGCATAGAATTGAGTGTAACCACCTTTATAGGAACACAAAAATACTTTACATCACATAGTAGGCAGTTTTACAATGATTTAAGATATGTGGGGAGAGGATCTTCTAAGGGAAAATATAATATAAGGCTTTTTGAAACCAGAATTCAGTTTTGTTTCTACTGTCAGTTGTTTGTCGTACAATGATTACTGACTGGAGGTCATAGTTTATTCACTATTTGATTTATGTTTGAATTACTGATGAGACAGCCTGGCATCACACAATGCAACTTCCATGCAGTTAGTTGCAGGTTGCAAAAAAAATGGAACTTTTACTGTTGTCACCAAACCCATACAGAACACTCAAAATGATGATGCAAACAGAATGATTTTCATTGGGTGGTTTTCCTATAGAACTCACTCACAGCTACATTGCATGAAACTGAAGTTGAGTTGAAGTTGCACCATGTAAAGCCAGCCTTATATTCAGGCATTTTATGATCAGACGGTTGTAAGACACAAACACTTTACCGAGCTGTTGGACTCAAAGTTCTCTGGTATAGGCACATGGTGATTGGGGGTGAGTTTGGGCACCATGCCCTTATCTTCAGCCTCCCACAGGATGCTGTTCAGGTCTGGGAAGTTCTGGAAAATGTCATGGCCGTCTTCAGTAAAGTGGCCGGTGGCCCATCCGCTTAGCTCTGATCCCTGCAGGCAAGAGATGGGATGAGAGGAGGTAGAACAGAAGAGAAGGAGAAAACTTCAAGCACTGTACACTGTGTTGTCCCTTTGATTCACATAGTCAATAAAGGGGAAACATCCTCTCACAGAGGTCACTGACCACTTCAAAGGCTTTTTCTTGCCCATCGGGGTTGAGCGAGGGCACCAGGTGGATGCGTATTCCCTCCACCAGCCGCTGGGCACGGGGGTTTCTGTCTTTGTACTCCTTGCACAGGTACTGCATGAGAAGCAGAATCATCTCCCGGCCCACCGCCTCGTTTCCATGGAGACCTGCTGTGAAGCGGAACTCCGGCTCGCCTGGGGGAGACAAGCACACAAGATTGTAGCACAGACTTTTTGTTACTTCTGCATGTTTCCCTGTCAAACAGAGTTCACTTGGTGTCATATTAGAATTTCAGTATATAGTTTATTCCTGTACTGATTGGGCAACACCCAGAGCATTTCAATAGAAGTAAACTTGCTGACTGGAGGAAAAAAAAAAAGATTTTGCCCTCCTGCTGCCTATTGAAATGAATAAATTCCCACCGATTTCATGCTCTGTGGGGTTGCCAGAGATGACCATGGCCATGATGTCCAGTCCCTTGGAGCTGCGGCCCAGGCTGTAAACACTGGTGATGTTGGGACACTCGTCATTCACTGACTTCATCAGCTGTGTGCAAGTGAGACGGAGATAGATGACTTAATGGTGATGTACACTACATTGTAATACCACTAATGAAATGATAAATATCTGAAACTGCCTGTTGCTACTGTGCCAACCATCATTAGCATCCATTCTACACAGCTAAACTCTGCAGCGGCTGGCCATAATTCCCTTGTTTAAGTCTATTCATTGCATTTGGTTAGTGCTTTAGCTCTATGGGGAGGGAAAGTCATGTCGTCTTCTGGTGGTAGAAATCAGAACTCGATGAAAAGGCATGCCATTCTTTTTGATACAAGTTCATATGACAGATAACACTGGATTCCACTTCCAAATAAAATAATCTTCCTCTATTGATCGTACTTACATGCCCCCAGCTAAATGCAAAACTGTTTTTCATTGTTTTATTTGCTGTGAGCTTCATTGTACCTCATGATTTATTGGTGTATCTATTTCAAAACAAATGGTGCGTGCTGAATTGTTTCTGAGAATATATTTTAGGGTTACTCTTTGGGAAAATAAACAAGGATTTTCTCAGGAATGTGCGGAGCCAGCAGGGGTGCTGGGGCCCGTACGCAGGAATACTCACTGCGATCATTTCTGAGTAGCTGTGATGTTTGAACTCCAAGTAGTCCACTGGAGTGACTTCATTCTGCCTGTACTGAGTGCTGACTGGATCTGCGAGGGAGAAAGGGAAAATGTTGACTGTGTATATGTGTTTGCAAATGTGTGTGTATGTGTGTGTGAGAGACACTGACCAGGCAGGGGGCAGCCCAGGACCTCCAGCCTCATACACAGAGTGCCGTTCCAGCTCTGAGGGATGATCCTGATGTAGCGAGCCACCACAGGCTCAGCCAGCTGGTTCATCACCGGAGTCTCTTTATCACTGTTACCAAAAAACAACTGGCCAGAGGAGAGAGGGAGAGTGGAAGCAACAAGGGAGGAAAGTGAGTCAGGGTGTGGGGGTGTTTGAGAAAAGTGAAACCAAATACCCAGAGAAGTGAAGAGGTGGCTGTGCTGGTGTATCAATATATTACACAGTTTCAAATGTGCAAATAAGCTCACCCAGTCAGAGTATCCATCATGGATGGTGGTCCACTCTCTGCTGTCGTTGCTGAAAGCCAGGTAGTAGGATGTCACAAAGTCATTCCTGAAACAAAACAAGACAGTGATTAGAAGTTCATTTTAGTGGATGGACGATGCAGCATTTGTACTTGTGCGTGTGTTTGTGTCTCACTCGGTCCGCGAGTCTCGTCCCTGGGTTATGATCCCTGTGAACTCTGTCTCCTTGCGTGCGTCTATCTCAAACCAGTGGATCCTGTCCTCTGCATTTGCGCACCATGCTCCTCCTCTCATGTTGTCCTCATCGTCGGAGCCCTGGGGACCATGGAGGCCATAACACATTCTGATGGGTCATCATGTGATTTAATGACATACAAAGCATACTTCTCTACTTGTATGCTAATTCAAAGAAAACCGCTGGTCATGCAGTCTTGAAATTAATCTTAATTCCTACTTTCCAGGTCGCTATTCTAAACATGTAAAAATGTGGATGTACTCCACTTTATCCTTTAATTCTTTTCAGTCTTTTAAACAGACTAGTAAATTGACTGATAAATTGAATTTGTACCTACATTACATCATATTCATAATTTTTTCTTGCAGCAGTAACACTGCTCAATTCAGGTTATTATTATCTTGCTGATTCGTTCCTCATCTGGTTGAAAGTGTCAGTGTAACCTGCTGGTGTACTGATTGTTTGCAATGAAAACCTGCATGCACTTACAGTAACTTCCATTGCCACATGGCTGGAGACCACTGATCTAAGTACATGTGCATCACACATGCCATAGTAATATAGAGTGTAATGTTTAGCTGGTCATTAAATTAGCCTTCCAACAGATGCAATGGTAATTTTTAGAATATAAAAGACCGACTGAAGACAAGGTGCAAAAGCAGCAAGTGGGAAGTGACAGACGTAACAATAATAGTAATTATTTTCCAACAAGTGGCTGGTAGCTGGTGTTTATTTCAAGGCCTGGCAGTGTGTAAGTAATGGCTGTACTGTGTGTTAGTTATCCAGGCCAGGACAGTCCTGCAGCAGTTGTTGTGTACCTGCATGTTTAGGCGTGCCCTCTGAGGCGCAAAATGATACTGAGACATGGAGGAGGCCAAGAGCTGGTCTGACTCAATTTTATGGGACTCCATCCCAAGAGGAGGACATTCTGCCACACACACACACACACACACACACACACACACCAGAGAAAATTAGATGATTATGTAAATTGTGGCATAAAAGCTAGTGCATGTTTTTTTTTCTTCAGATTTGAGATTAGGTCTTACTCTTTGGCTCTTTGAAGACACGTGGTCTGGTCCTGGCCCGCTCCTCTGCCTCCTTCAGTTTCTGCGCTCTCTCTGGCAGAGATCACACAAACAATCTTAATGAAAAACAAATTGTCATGCATTGGCTGAATTTTTTGTCTTTTTCTCTAGCCCAAATCGCCCAGGAATTCATCATTATACACAATTTATGTACAGATTATATGCCAAAATCCCTGAGAGGACCCTGTGGGCCCGATTGCAGTTAGAAAAAGAGCCCAGATGTTGCTTTATCCCTCCCAGTGCAAGTATGCATTGTTCAAATCAGATCGACCTGCAGCAGTAAATGCAAGACAGACCACACGAAACCCCATCTGATGATTCTGCACAGTGATACTCCAGCTGCCGTTGGCATAAGTCATACTCCAGCACATTCTGCCATGTGACACATTGATAGTATTATTGTTGATAGCAGAGCTGCCAGAGGAAATTTGTGTCTTACTGACACTGGGAATGTGAAACATGTTTTATGTTCTCTCACCTACTGTCCACGCATGCACAAGTGGACTCCTTCAAGCACACATATGCAGGCACGTATTCACACATACTCTCTCACATGGTGCCTGTGTGTGCAGACACACATCTGCTTTTGTATCTCTGTGTTGCAGTTGAGCGCTTAAGGCCTTGAAAACTGTCAAACTCATGCTCTAAGTAACCCTGGTTGTTGAAAATGCTGCCCACCTTAAACCCAGTGAGTGGTGACCCGTACACACGATATGCCCTATTGACACCAGTCTTGACACTGTCATATATCACCGGCTCTAGGCTTGCCTCAACCACCAGCTAACCTCACTACAGACTGCTCACAGAGAGAAACACGTGGCGAAAAGCTGGGTGCGAGCGGAATACTTAACATTTTCGCTTACCAAGTCCTACATTTGAACATCTCTCCCGTCATATTATTTTATATCCTCCACCTGCCCTATTTGCACAATCCAGTGCTCCCTCCTCCCCTCTTTTTCTTTTATTTATCACTCAGAGTGATCCCCTATATGTATAACATTCTTGGCCCCCCTCCCTCTCCTTTCTCCAGTCCAACTCACAGAAGATTTCAAAACTTAACTGTTTTTTTTACAGGCTTTATCTCTACACTGGGATTATCTCTGCCTTGGGAAGATGAACTTTTGCCCCTGCTGTGCAAGTTATAGCAAGCATGTTTGCACCAAAGGCCCACTGCCGCTTACATGGTGTGAAATCACATTATGCCTTTTCTCATAATAGAAAAGTGAGCCATGGGAGTAAACACCATAGAGCATAATGCTGCTGTCTAATAGTACTGTGGCACTTAGTTAACAGTCCACGTCCTTTAGTTTGATAACTCGCATACCATATGTAGTCTGACATGATGGTGTGACTGCGCTGGGCTGTGTTACGTAAGGAATAAAGCTGGTCCACATCTGGGTCGTCTTACCTTTCTCTTCCCGCTCTCTCTCTTTCTCTGCTCTCTCCCTCTCCTTCTCCATCCATTTCATTTCACTGTCATCTTCTTTCCTCCCTGTGGAAAAAAAGGGAGTCAAGGATAATATCCATTAATACATTAGCCCCATTATGTACGACAGTAAATACTCAGGCCTTTCTGGGCGTTTGCAAGCCATTCAAAACCATAAACAGTGAAAAGGTCAGAGTGTTTAAATGGAGCATAATTTGCAAATCCGGATAGTGATTGACCTTACTATTGTTTATCCCTTTTCCTTGCTCTTTGCTTTGTTGGCAGAGAGCCTCACTGCAGCTTAATCAATGGATGTAATAGAAAACATTTGGACATGGATATTATTTACTTGAAGATGTGTATATGAGTGTGTGTGCGTGCGTGCGTGTGCGTGTTTGTGTGTGTGTGTGTGTGTGTGTGTGTGTGTGTGTGTGTGTGTGTGTTAATGTGTGCATGCACATACTCGGTCCGTATTCGTCATATTCATCATACCAGTTCTCCTCATATGGAGGAGGGACCGTGGGCTCCTCTGTAAAAGAAAGAGAAAGGACAAACACCAAGTTCGATGACTCATGCACTAAAAAGCACTGCTTCAGAGCATGTGAGATGTCTTACAAACATTTTACAAGATTATATACTTTCAACTCCAAAGTTTTACAGTACTGCACCAACACACTAACAAGTTAGCCGGGCCCTGATTCCTTCAACCACAACAACCGTTCTCCATTTGGATGAACATACCGCCTACTGTGTTATTAAACTTGCAGCAGTTAAATGTTTAATTCACATTTACTAGAATCATGACAGAGCTGCTATCTGATGACAGACTTTGTACTCCCTAACAAAACTACGAAAACCCTTGTTGAATATGTGAGACCAAGCAGACACACCCACTTTCATTTGCCCAAAAAACAAGGCAGGTTAGCTCATAGACACATTATAATATTACTCCCATGTGTTAAAGTGTTTGTGATTTTTCATCTCGCCTTAAAGGGGCAGACAGATGGACATCTCATCTGCATTTCAAGTCTTTACTCCACTTCAGAAGTTCCCAGATTCCTGATAAAACTTGATATACTGATGGATGTTAATTGCATTTCTGTTTTTGGACTGTCAGTTACCTGTTACAGTTTCTACTTCGATTTCAGGGCTGACCTCTTTACCGTCAGGGAATGGGAGGTTCTCTGGCACCTCAACTATGGGAATGGAGAAAAAAAAAAAGAAGAAAACAGAGAGGATTTGAGGAGTTGTTGGATAATATGAAAAGCAGACTGAGGAGTGGGATGATGCCACAGAGAAGGCAGGACGGACCAATGTGAGCAAATGAGTGGAAATGCTGAAATAGCTGAGGTGCAGTATGTTGGAAACACGCTGTAATGAGAACATGTCGTCTCTATCCTGTAAAGAGCTGTCCAGTCCGGTGTCACAGCGTCACACATGACACAATATTTCCACCCTCTGATGCTGTGGAAAAAAGTGGTTCAGGCACTGCAGACTTCAGGTGGACAGAGGCTGAAAAGAGGTAATGATCAGAAATAAATGCACTGTGGGCATTTATCTATTAGAATCTATATACTTATGATCATTCAGCTTGTCGAGCTGAATATAGACAAACCAGAAATACCTCACATTAGTGAATAGGTCAACAGTCTGTTTATCTAATGATGTTTTGAGCCAACAATGAATATTGAATATGAACTAATTGTACATGGTTATTATGTTCAACACAGCCCATTGAAGATGTCATATTGGTTTGCTCACACACCAGACTGATATTTCTTTTTTATTTAGTATTAGATATCGGCCAGTAGCTGTCATCCATTTAAGATATGAATGTAGAATGTAGACTGCCTAAAAAGTTAACCACCTAAAAGTGTCAGTAGTCAGGGTTTCAGTGCAGAGTTTTGGTGTCCCCTGCTCTGTTTCAATGCTGTTTCAGAGGTTTTTCCACCCTCAGAAAAATAAAATTGTGGGGGGACATTTTTTGGCATCTTCGGTCAAGAAAAATGATAAGTGCTATCATCCTTCAAAAACCTGACTATTCTGTCCTTGTGTGTATTCTTTACTGCGGCGCTGACCTACTTTTCCCGGACAAGTCATTACAGTTTCATCACATAACCCAACATCCCACAAACATCTTCATTCGAACAAAGCAGGGAGAAACCGGGAGTCAGACTTACATGTGGCATCCCAGTAATCACCATCATCTGTATCGGGCTTCCCATCAACCTCAGGGGCAGGAGGCGTCGGGTCCACTCCCTTCCAGTAGTCATCGTAGGAATCGGTCACAGGGCCGCCTTGATCTGTCTCCTCTGGTGTCCAGTAGTCATATGGAGGGTCGGTGATGGGAGTTTCATATGGAGCTGTGGATGGTGTGGGATCAACCTCTGACCAGTAGTCGTCCTCTGTGTCAGTCACTGGGCCTGCTGGGTCCTCTTCATCAGGTTTCCAGTAGTCATCATCTAACAGAGATACAGGTGGATTGTACTGGGGGAACAGGGGGACTTACCACCCAGGGCCCCAAAGCTTAAGTGCGTGAGCTAAAAAGTCTTTGATGGTCTGCAAGTGTGTATTTACGGATATTTTGTACTTGTATGTCACATTGTTATGGTTTGGTTGAAATCTACAAAACCACAAACAAAACTTTCTCAGAAATATGACACAGCACACAGTTATGGGACAAACTGAAACAAGTAGGAGGAAAACTTGGCTTGTTTTTGTGTCCCGTGCAAACTACAGCAAAACTGCCCTCCCTCCCTAGTTAGGCTTTGACCATTTTCACCATAAAGTGTACACATTCTCGTTTGGTAAATGAATGTTTTGAGGCGGGTTTAGCTTGTGGAAGGTGAAACAGAGATTTGGAGCAATGGTAGT
>OMKZ01021923.1:0-19884 GCA_900302535.1 Neoniphon sammara | reverse complement strand
GCCGGAGCCTCTTTGAGGTGAAAGTGCTTTCCTATAACTCTGCAGCCACCTGACTTTAAAACATAGAGGCCTGTCAACCCCACAGTTTTTTTTTTTTTTTACAACCGACCATATGGACATTAACTCATTCTGTTTGAAATCTATGTCATGATGAATCAGAAACTAGAAAAAAAGATAAAGTGTGTCCAAAAAAAAAGAAAAAGTGAGATGTACTAACTCATATGCAGAGAATGTTCTAACATACAATAGAGGATAGTATACTGTTTTATATATGTACAGAAAGCAAATGTCATATTCCACATCAGTTAAAACAGCCCAGTTATGGCTTCTAATTGGCTGAATCACATTCAAAGCCATTATGCAATACCAGATGAATGCACACATGTAACTGCAACACTGTTTAGTTAAATATTCAATTAAACATTAATGCATCAAATGAAAATGACAGCTCAAATTGCAGCCAGAACTTCTTTCCTTTGTATGCAAATAACATTTATAACATTATTTGACTATTGCTATAAAAAATGAATTGATTAAAAATAAAAAATACAGAATAGTAGTGCTGTGCTCATACGACTCAGTGTTATTACAGGTGCAGTGAATTGACTTTCAGATGAAGTAAGGAGTCAAAGGAATATCCTGCTTACTGCCAAGAAAAAGCAAAGTCTTACCAAATTAATAACCTTTACAAAAAGACACATGGATTAATGTAATGGTGGAAATGCATAAAGAAAAATGAAACAAAGAAAGAAGCTTAAAGGAGGGATTAAACAGCAAATAATTCAGCTCATGCTACCATCAGTGCTCTCAGATGCCTTGGCAGGTTGCAGAAAATATCTTTGACTTTGTACTTCCATATTATTGATTGAAAACAAAAGATTTATTGAGCATTTGCGGTTCTTTCATGTTGCCGCTGTGTTGCTGCCATCTTAGTGTGAAATGCAGACAGCCACCTGAGGCTGTGTTTTATAGCAATTTTAAAACTCTGCGTCACATCATGCCAACAAAGCCTCTTAGCCATTCTAAAATCACCATAAAGCACGGCCTCTTGTGGCTTACTGCATAATTATAGAATAATGTTTCTAAATTACTGTTTGTTTTCCTAACAGAATCCAAATTAGAGATGGGAGTAGATGACTGGGGACATTGTTTGAGCAGCCTCACTAGCATGTGATGATATAGCGAGATTATATGAATCCACTGCAAACACAAACTTCATAAGGTAAGGAGAAGGCAAGATAGAAAAATGTTTACACTTTATAAACCTAGCCCAAAGACACCCAGCAAAACAACATAGTCATAGTACAGTGTTTATAATTGTGGCATTTCTAAACATTTCACCCATTTTGTGTCTGTCAGTAGCATGTTAGGGTGTCAAAAAGTGCCTTCTGAAAATGGAAAGAAAGGCATTTGTTAATTGATTGCTGTTGCAGCTGTTGTTTTTTGACCATTGCTAGCAATCTAAAAATGACTTATTCCTTGTATGCTGTGGCTTGTATTCATGGGTGATAAGTTTGTGCGTATGCAATGTCATGTCGTAAGGGTTGGTAAAACGAGTCTGCCTCTCCTCCTCGCTGTGTGTAACCCTAGTAGCTTCCACATCTATAGGAAAGCCCTCACCCCACGGGAATACAATCTGCTCTTTCCTGTGTGCTGGGCTGCTGGTGGAGAATGCACCTCAGAGATAAATGTCCCTCTTCCAGATTGCCTGATGATCCACTCTATCTGCCCCCCTGACAGGAATGAGAATGAGAATGCCCCCAGGTTACAGGTTTGCTCCAGTGAATATTTAAATCAGATTGATGTTATACAATCGCAGTCATCACACGTTTTTTTTTTCTGCGTGCAGCAGTGAACTTCTGCTGTACTTTTTGGCATGGCCTCTTTGGAAAATTCAGATTTGACTTATTTCAAGACATCAGAAGACACACTGACTACAATTTCAATCATTCATTTGAAAAAACAAAACATTACAACTATCCAGCTCTATTTGACACAGGCTGCAGTAATCCAAGCAGTGCTATCACATGACAGATGTATGAGAGGAAACTTCTGCAGTGGTTACTGATTTAGATACTAAACTACAGTGGTTAACCAAGTGAGTAACCATTTACACTATATAGCACCCTCTAAAGCAACTCATATATACACTATACACTATAATCTGTACATCCTATAATTCAGATAAAAGCATTTCTCATATATCATGTATAATAATAATGAGGATAATAAACTTTGTTTATGTAACACTTATATATTTTCTGAGCAATTACACCAAGGCCTGCAAAACATGGTCAACTATATTTATTCAGGGATATCATTTTATATGTTGCACAAATATATATATATATATAAACACTCTACACAGTCTCTCATAATATAAGCAGTTTGAATGAAAGCAGTAATTGGCACAATCATAGCACAAAGAGGAGGCTTGTTGCCAAGCTTAGTGGGCTTGGTGGTTGACAGTAGTAGATATTTCACAGCTACTAAATCTTGTTTGAAGATCAGGACAATACAGTTTAACTACACACAATTTGAGCAACATACTTATAGATCACCAGACAAAAGCTCTGGGGGATGACATGTTGAGGTACAAGTGACCCTGCATCCTTGTCGTCTTGGCACAGTGCTGACTCTCCTCCCCATCCACTCCCTCTCTTTTCTATTTAAACACACTTAAATACATACACACACTCACCCGCACACACACACACACATGCGCGTGCACAGAGTCGAGCCAGGCTGTTGTGCGTCCGCTTTCATGTCACTCTGAGGCACCAGCTGTGGCGTTGGAGATAACTCAATAAGTGAGAGGTGATCGATGCCTCAGTCAGCGCTCAGTCCAGCCTCATTAAATTAATGCAGCTTTCTGTGTGTGTGTGTGTGTCCATGTAACAATGGCCTTCACTTGGTGCAGCAGACACAAAGGCAATAGCATGTGTCACAGCTCACTACTCTAACAGGCAAAAGAGCATGCATTAATATGGTTACAACATGCACCTATTTTCTTTCTCTCTATTCTCTCCTGTTTTTCTATTTCTTATTCTGTTTTCTGCAGACTATCTGTCTGTCTGACTGAGATGACGGGACATATGAACAGCTGCTGTGCGTTTTGGGAGATTATCAGCCCTCCATTTTTAGAATTCCAAAAATCTGCACAAGGTGTCTCAGAGGTTATGACTTGATTCTGAAAATAAATTTATGACAGGGATGATGGAAATTACACTGGCGACCATAGCTGACAGATATTTCACTTGCCTACCTGTGGGTGTGTACATGAGTGTGTCTCCATGTGTATCTGCATTATGTGTATACATGCAGACACACATGTGAGTACCAGTGTGTCCCTTCTTGTGGTTTTACTTCCCTTTCCATACTCATCCTCTATGAGACCAGACTGGCTGCTGCATCAGACCTTGAGCCAATAAATAAGTTCAAATACAAAAGGCTACTCTCTGGTGATGTCTTGGAGGTAAAAATGAGTGTTAAGACACAGCTATGTTGCTCTATCTTGGCTAACTAGAGGTGTTTTTTAAAGGATAAGTGTGCAGCCTGCAAACTGCAACTTGTTACTCTAAAAAGTAAACACACTGGCTGTAAATGGTTGTTTGGCAATTATCAGAATGGAGAGCAAACAGGCTGGGCATGCTAACAGCAGGACAACAGCTCTTAAAGTGGACTGTAGACTCATCGACTCTCTGTGAACAAGGCGGTTGCAGTGCAGTATTTTATTTAATGTACAAATACTGTATTTTTGTATTTCATAGTGGTAAATTGGAATTATCTCTATAAAATGTGCATCAATATAGGAGGTATTCCATACTGGTTGCATTAAGCCTGAACTAAAACAGTTTTAATCAGACTTAATATATAAAACTGTATTTCCATTTTTTCCCCACTGTTTTAATATATATTTCGTTTATATTTAAAGATCAAGATCACCTGCACCTAAAATATCATCACATTCAAAGCTGAGAGAAGAAGAAGTCGTAAGATGCAATTAGCCAGCAGCATGTGTTTAACCTGATAAGGAGACAGAGGGAACCTTGAGGCAGCAGGGTTATTGGAGGGTCAGAGTAATGTTACAGAGCAGCAGGCTGGGCAGCGAAGCTATCTGAGCTCATCAGGCCAACAGACGGTAGTAAAGTTGTATAAACAGCAAGTGTGGTGCCTCTACTGATGTATGCTAACTAAAGCGTAAACCAGATTCAAGCGTATTCTTGGCAACTTTGAGATAAAGTACAGCCTATTACTCTTACTTCAGCTTCTGTGTATGTTGGTGTGTGTTTGCACATGTGTGTGTGTGGGTGGGTGGGTGAACGTGTGTGTGGTGGGATCGTCTCGCTTTACTGTGGAATTGAGGGGTGGGTAAGGTCATGAGATCAACCCCTTAGATCTATTTCAAGCTCTTTTCCTCTCCCTCGCGTCTCTATCCCTTTACTCCCAGGTTTACATGTTCTGCTTAACGTCCTCACAGCCGGGGAAGACGCTCCGATTTTCATGCTGGGGACAGAGAAGCTGACATGGAACAAGCACGCCGGCTTGTACAAAGAGAGACTACAATACACAGACAGTAGCCCACTCACGTTGCCATTTCAGCGTGTAACTAAATGGATCTGACCACATGCATGAGTACTGACAGCAGTTGACTTCTGTCAAGTATGAGATGACAGCATGTTGACATCTGATTTATTCACTGTCTAAATTAAATTACAAAACGTTGCATCAGTTTGTCTCTCCGTCTCTCTCTCTCTCTCTCTCACACACACACACATGAACACATTCTCAATTTTGAAGTCCTGAGTGTTCACCCCCACTCCCTCCTCTCCTCTTCTCCTCTGAGAGAAAGACTTCAATTATTCATGAGGGATCACAGCACCCACAAAGAGTCGCGTTTCCACTCCTACCACCCTACACCAGCAAACTAATACACTGTCCACAATACCTCAGTCACATAATAACAAGGGAGTCACTTTACGCCTGATGCATTCCTTCACACACACATACACACACACACACACACACAGGCTATACAGTGCATGTGGGTGTGCATGATGTGTGTGTGTGTGAAAGAAGGAACAACATCCTTACAGTTACCTTTTTTAATCTGTTAATTTTGCTATATTTTTACCATATTTTTCTTAATTTTACAGTTTTATTCTGGTTTTTCTTCTTTCCACTTTAATTTTACTGTAAAGCACATTGAATTGCCTCTGTGTATGAAATGTGTCATATAAATAAGCCTTGCCTTGCCTACTAATGAATGTTATGACAGGTGAAAACGAATACCTGCCCCATTTGAATAATTCTCACTCAACAAAGGTAACCTCCACATTAAAAGTAGCTGAGTTTCCACCAGAAGTCAATATACCTGTATCGGTTTACATACAAGCTTCAGCAGCGGCTTTACAATTCTGCTTGACAAAGACTCTCCTTGTATTAGTTGTTGCCAATGCTCAGTAACATTTGCCATAAAGGTCAGAGACGGATGGTTACTTTTGTTTTCAGGGGTGCATTTCGTTTATTTTACTGTCAAGCAACCTCTCTGGCTCTTTAAATCTCATGTCTGGGCCTCTCTCTCCCAGCCAAGCACACACAACCGCTCAAATCAAATAAAAAAAATCCCCAAGGACTTGCTCTCTGAGGGGGAGTGCCCATCTCTTTTTCTCTGGGACGGCTACCGGCTGAGTGTAATAAAGGCCTTTGTTATGCTGCCCTGCTGCAAATCTCTGTTGTTAGAGCACAATGAAAAGGAGCTGCAAAAATGATGTGAAATGCACAAAATGTTTCATCAATGAAGCACATGAATTACTGATTAAAGTGGTGAACCAAATGTAAAAAGCCAAAATATATATCAAATCAGGTCTGGGAATTTGTGGTTGTTAAGAAAGATTCAAGAGTGAAAATGAAATGATTTAATATGAGCTTGATTATGTTACTTGCCATAATATAACGCAGGTAAGGCCTCAAGTTTCATAATGGTGTTGCTTATTTACAGGGGTCAAGTTAACCAGGTCTAACAGGTGCACTGCTGCTTGGATACTGTATACAGTATCATTTATTACAGTAAGGACAAACAACATGAGACAGTTAACAATTTGCAGACTGCCATCCTCTGAAAACAGCAGCTCTATTCAAGAAACAGGCCGTGTTGAACTCAGTGACTAAAGCACACCTTATGTGGCTTGTGGCCATGTTGTTTTTCAAATAAAGTGTTGATTACCTGCTGTCAGCCTCTCATACAAAAGCATCACAAGCCTACTTACTTTGATCACTTGTGTCTCAGCTTTTGAAACCACGGTGTCAGCTTTCTCAGAAAATCCTGTCACTTTCACCAAGACAATAATCCATCAGGTGCTTTTCTTCCATGGCTCAGGGCACAAGCGTTCAGTCAGTGGTAGTTCCGGTGGCGTGGTTCCTGGGAGAGAGTGTCCCAACAACTTCACTGGTGTAGGCAAGTACCCACCGCCACCACAGGCACAGTCCCTTTTCAAATGAGTACTGCTAGTGCGGGACCTCTGGCTCTGGAAAAACCTGGACTGGAGTCGGAGTGGACTACTTTGGCTAAGTTCTTGGGCAACTTTTCCACAAGACACAGACTTGTAATAAAAAACAAACAGGGCAAAAATATTTGTATTGGATGGATTTGATTATTTGATTCAGATATTTACAAATGACAAAACTAAGTTAAGTTAAAGTTATGAATATGACTATTAACCTCTTTCAAAATGTGAGACAATATTTTTTCTTTTAATTGCATAAAATGAAAACAGTATGTCATCACTATTTTTTAAATTTGCAGCAGTAGTCATCCTGCCCATTCCTGTTTAAAGAAAACAATCGGAAACCAGAATAATAGAAGGGATAAAAAATCTCATCAACAGACAGCTCAACTTTCCTGCGGCCATTATCTCACAAACATTAATCCATTCGCCTTGATCACCGTCTCAGCCGTGGTTTCCCTCCCACTGCTCCCTCAGTGACAGTTCAAAGTCTGGCAGCACCAGCCATCAACCTTAAATGCACCTTACAGTTTAAACCAGCCCACCAATCAGAGGCCACTCTAGTCGTAACAGCCGCTAGTAACATTTGCACAACAAAAGACGGACTAGCTGATTCATCACCCCCCTTCCCTCTCTCCCTTTTCCCTTCCACTGTGACTCCTCCTCTCCTGCCTTTGTGCATGAACCCAAAATCCCCTTCCTACTCTCTGACCCTCCTCCCCTCTGCTCTGATCTACTGCCCACTGAATGGCGACCTTAGTACCACCTTTCACTGCCCAAGTCCCCCCTCAACCTGCCTTACATATGCGCACGTGCAAACACACACACACACAGACACAGTCCTCATTTGCAGGACTTCCTCCTGTGTCTTGCTTGGGTGTGGACAACAACATGAGCGCACAAGGTGCAGGTTCCCTGAGCTCGGTGACAACTAAACATGTCAATTACCTCTATTCTTTAGTTGGTGTTGATGCACAATCATGGGAAAAAAGCATTGGAGGACAATATAACATAGTTACCAAGGTATTTCTTTCCTTGCCTGTGTGTTATTTACTTTCCCAGCAAAGTAATGCCATAGCTTCATGAAATCACAGTCCCTCCTAATTTGCAGGCTGTCTTCTCTCCCTTGTGTTTTGGTGGTTAAGTGCTATAATGCCTCGGTCACATTATGTCTAAGAGCTCTCTTTATGGGTTCTTAAAGACTCCTCCTACACACACACACACACACATAAGGCTCCCATGGGGCTTGAGGGGGGCCAATATAGAGTTTAGCCCCTGATACGCTTTGTCTTTCAGATTTGGTGTTTCTATGGCAACAGTGATCTCAGAGGGACAAGTGGACCCCCCCTTTTGAACTCCATTAGAATAACCACCCCACCCCCCTTTCTTATTTTTTGAGGGGTGTCCCACACACACCAACAGAGGAGGCGGGGCTAGCAAACAGAGGGATTTAGGTTTGTGGTGTTATGGGGGAAGTGAAAGCCAAGGGATTAGAATCAGGATTTGAGTCAGAGTTTATCACAATTTTTTTATCATTGAAAACAGAGACAGGAGGCTGGGTAATAAAAACATTTGATACAGGTGTAACAGGAATGTGATTGGAAGTGTATTAAAAACAAAGGTGTAACATTTTGCTTTTTACAATATCCCACTGAATAAAGTGTCTTGAGAAGCATTTCTGTCATACAATGCATCATTGATGGATGTGACTATTTTCCAGCCTTGTAAGATTTCGAGAATCCTTTGTGTATTAGTCATGGCAAGACATCAGTCATCGCATTTGACACTGGTTCTGGTCCATAAATTCAAAGGGATTTGTGTCTTTTTACGATAAAGAGGGCTGCCATGTTTTGACTAATTCATAATTCAAAGCCAACAAACTTCTTTTTGGATTCTGCGCTGAATCAATCATCGGCCATTTAGTGCATCAGCTCCTCTTAAAGAGCCTCTTCATGAGTCTGAACAATGTGTTGTCCCTGACAGCCTTTGAGACCCTCTCCCATAGGCTGTCCTCCTTCCACAGGCCCCGCCCCTTCTTCTCAGCTTTACCCTCTGCCTTGAGCAGCCGTTTGTGGAGACGCCAATAGAGACGGGAGTCAGGCGGGACTCCAGAGATGGGCGCAGTGCGAGCCAGACCGAGCCGAAGGACCTCTTCATTTATACAGCTGCCCCACATCGACCCCTGCTGGAGAGAGAAGAAGGAAGCTGGTTAATAAAGGAAATGGCCAATTCGTTATAATTACCATATCAGTCTGACATATCCATTGGTACATACTGTTTAGAAGCACTCATCATCATCAGGGGCCTCAATCACAAAAACAACTTTTTTTTTCACACATTAACCAACTTCCTGACAGTTTTTCCACCTCTCTCTCCCACAGCATTAGATACCTGACCTTGCTGTGTGACACCAGACAGTGTAGCGTGTCCTCCTCTCGGCTGACCAGTTTCAGCCAGACTAACTGGGCGGGCGGCAGGTTCTTCTCCAGCCACACCCGCCCCTCTGGAGTCAGCTCCACTCCTGCCAGATGCACAGCCAACGGGGACGCACACACACCTAAAGAGTACAAGGAAGGGCCATTTAACCCTGCAGTAGATGTTCTTGAGTTTCATCTTCACTTGCATCATCATTGTAATTAAAAAGAGTCAAGAGTATGTGAGGTAAAGAACTGTAAACTATTGATTATGGCCCATTGCATGGACCTCAATCTGTGATGCACACTTCTAACCAACTGAATGATCTTAAGACAAAGGTAAAATTTAACCAAGGAAACTACAAAGTACATAAAACACCAGTAGATTATATTTATGCAAAGCACCCAATGGCCAATGATGGTACTTGGTAGGCTTAAAAATAAAGGGGGTCCAATGGGGCCGAGGTAATACTTGTAATTAGCTGGAGGAGAGCCGTTCATATGAAATCTTCTCACTGAAATTGCTGATGGAGCGCTCTCTAAAAGAACAGGCTGCTTGGTTTTATGGCTCAGTGAGTGCCATGATCTGATGACACAGCTGGGTTGTTGCGACTAACAAGCTTACCGGGCCATCTCAGTCAACAGAGGACACTGACTGTATGATGCAAACATGGCACCTTCTCAAAGTGACATCATTTCGATTACGGCAAAACACAGAGTAACACATCAGTGAAAATGAAAGCCTTAAAGACAATATGAAAGACCTACATTGTCATGTTCGTGATTGTAGAGACAGTAGCTAGGATTCATGTCACTGACACAGATTTGATGCTCTAACTGTACATTTAACTTTATTTTTTCATATTTTGAATAGACTGAGGTTGGTTTAGAGAGCTGTCTATGGAAGACAGCTCCAAAGGACACAGTGTCAAGGTTAATAACACTCCGGTGCAATTGGTTTTTAATTGGTGGTTCTGAAGTGTGTCTCTATGTGTGTGTGTGTGTGTGTGTGTGTGTGTGTGTGTGTGTGTGTGTGTGTGTGTGTGTGTGTGTGTGTGTGTGTGTGTGTGTGTGTGTGTGTGTGTGTGTGTGTGTGTGCATGCAGTGATGATTTCGCTTAAAGGATACTCCACTTTACCCTTCTGTTTTGAAAGTAATGTAGAAAGGCCTGGGACATGAATTGGGACATGCTCCACATCTAGTCCTTTCTCTGTGACCGTATGAACTCTCCCACGAAGGCTGACGTTCCTCTCGATAAAACGAGTGGGGATCTCGGACGCAGCTTTAAATTTGGTGATCTGTGGAGGTGCATCGAGACAGCTGAGTGGCAAAACCTATTGACTCTTTCTGGTAAAATGTTTGAAAATGCACTTAATTAACAAAATTCAATTAACAAGATTTGGAAGTAATTGGCTTGATGGAAGGAGCTCTTTGGTCTGAATCAGATTGTAAGTCTCAAATGTGCACCTTTTATAGTTGGGTCCCTGAACCAACTGACATTTGAAGGTCCCTTAGCCCCAGTATGCACCTTTGTCTCTTACCAGTCTGATACTCCGTGCTATCACAATAACACCAACAACTGCCAGTCCAGTGCTGATGTTCTGTGAGAGAGACAAGACAGCAGCAGACAGTTCAGAGATGACAGCAATACCAGTTATATAAACACCAGCTAATCATGCTGGACAGTGACAGTGAGACAGGCAGACAGTGAACCCTTGGGTTTACTGCCTTTGAGATTTCCTGCATCTGGTATCATTTTGCACCAAATATTACAGTGTCTATATAAATTTTGACTGACAGGACATCATTTGGTCAGTGTTATGAATTATTAGCTTAAACTATTTTGCACAAATGCATACAGCTTGGAGGGGACACATGGTCTTTAATGCTCACTTCATGTCTTATGATTTATGGCGCATCTTCACTTATCATTATGATAAATACTACAAGATCAAATTTGGCTGCCCTGAGGCTCAAGTATGGCAAACGCCGTGCCTTGACACATCCGCCTATGCAGCACACGTCAAATGCTATACTCCGTATGGCATACAACAAAGGATCCTACCCGCACAAATGTTAAGTTATCATCGGCGAATTGGGATATTAAAGACACGATGTTATGAGACGCCTTGTTCTCTTGAGCTAGTGGTTCTTTGTCCCCCTTTTCTCTCTCAGTTTGTCTGTCTGTGTCACCAGTGTTCCCCGGCATGTTGTTGACATCTCTGTGTCTGTCTGTCGCTCCGCCTTTTTGGGAGGGGACTGCGAGATATTGCTTTGGAAATGTCTCCGTCCTGTGGTTTGATTTTGACATAACAGCTTTTTAGAAGATGGCGTTGAAATGCGTTGTGTTGAATGTAGGCTTTTTGCTAAATTAGAGTAGAGGTGTTACAAAGCCCAAAACGACGTTTTGCATTTGTTACATACGATGCACATTTTAATTTAGTCGTGAATTGCTATGCTATTGAGAGCATAGAAGTGCAGTCGATGATTTGAAAAAATAAAAAAATAATAAATTTAAAAAAGTTATTAAAGGAATGTAGTGGTGAAATGCATTTTCTCCAGCTGATTAATTTGCATTGGGGTCCCACTAAAGCCTGACGTCCCCCATCTTGTCGGTACCGCTTGGCCTACATCACTGCATACATAGTTTAATCCATAACTAAGACACAATCAGACAATAGGATTTCCCTCATATTAATATTCAAGATCTATTTTAGAGTTTCTTTGCAAACAAGATTCCCCCCTCCCCCCTTGAATATCAGATGCAAAATTCCCTCTTGGTTGCTTGAGGGAGCAGGAGATGATGCTCTATGAAACATGAAATAGTTATGGAAACAGATATCATTAAGGACTGACAGATGCATTTATGCTTTCATCTTGTATAAACCTGTGAAGTCATGGAGCTACTTGAAGCCGGATGACGCCCCCATTACCACAAATTGGCCAATAGGAGTTGAGAGGCAGAGTTGTCCTCCTGGCCGCCATTAAAGAATTCAATCCATGAACTGAAATAATGGAAATCTGCAGGACCCATGGATCAGTGAGATAAGAGTAGCCGATGAGTAGTGTCTTCAATTTGACATTTCATTCATTTTAGGAGTAGTTTTACTATGGCAGAGCATTATGGTGGTTTTTAGCGAAAATGAGGGCGGTGTAGCTAATTGTTTTATTTAGCTGGCTAGCTAACGCTGGAGCTCTGGTATGTTAACGTTAGCCTGTGTGCTAGCAAGCTAAGAGATCAGGGGGAGGGGAGAGTTCCTTTGCTTTGAAATTGTTTCATATCAGCTAGCTAGCATTAGCATTAGCTAACCAGAGACTAAGCTTTTGAGGTGAAGTTTTTTAGCTTGCGATCTCTTATATTATCATTGCGCACATAGTTTCCCTTGTGTTTGATTGAAGGCTAGTCTGTCCATGTCATGTTAATGTTACCTATTTGACGTTGAGGTTATGTAGCAGCAAGCTGGCGGCTAACTAGATCAGACAATACATTTCAAATAGGACTGATGAATCCAGTAGCTACAAGCTTACAGTTGACGCTTTCGGGTTGGCTGTCTAACGTTAGCTTAGCTTTCAAGCTAGTGGTGGCTAGCGCCGGTTAGAAGTTGTTTGACTAGCGTTGGCTAGCTAGTTGGTAACGTTTGCGCTTTTAGGGAACAATTACAACTAAATCGCGCTTTGCCTGCAAGTTAGCCCAATAAGTTATTACTCCTCATGGTGATTGAGACAATGGACTGTAACGTTACAACCGCAAAGTGAAAGGATGAGTTCGTGCTTTGTACCAAACGGGGCCAGTTTGGAGGACTGCCACTCCAACCTATTTTGCTTGGTAAGACACTCTGCTCTTTGCGCTAGCTAACGTTAGCTCTTATACTGAGAGGCCAGAAAGCCATTTTGGCTAATAAGGCAACAAGCTTTGTAACGTCAGTTGCAGACTGGCGTGAAGGCATCGGGCCTGCAACTTGGAAAATCGTGATCTAACTTCAATAGAGTAGACAACACATGCTGCAATATAACATTATCTTTAGGGACTTGCTCTTGAATTTAGAATGATGATCAGGTTACAAGGCACTGGTAACACAGATATTCAGCTAACGTTAGCAACAAGCCTGTAACTGGTCAGGCCGATTGTCGAATGATACTAAACCCATGTAACATACTATTTTTGCTTAATTAAAGTGACACTGCAGTATTGACTGACTCATCCACATATATCGGAAGATAATGGATAAGCCAAACTGTTTGTATTGCATATTATACAACTAACCTGTTTTTACAATCTTCCAAAGGTGCCTAAGTAGTTGTAATAACTGCTGTGTAAATTATTGCATGGTAGTTATTCAGGCCTGATTGTGGTATCACTTGCACACTATACTGCAGAACTTTCTCTTTTGACAGCAAGCTTCATGTTTTCATCTTTCCTAGTCACAACTGACTTAAAATGTCACAGAGAAGTAGTCTGCAGTTGTACAGTACTGTTTGTGCATGGGGTCATGGATATGCATTTACTGAGATATGTTGTCAACAACAGATGAGTGACTTTAGTGCTGCAGTTTTCTAATGCTGTTCATTCTCACATTGTTTCTTTCCGTTTCTTAGGCTGATTTGACTGGAATAAAATGGAGGAGATTTGTGTGGCAAGGACCCACCTCTTCACCCATCCTTTTCCCTGTGACTGAGGAGGACCCTATCTTGTGCAGTTTCAGCCGATGCCTGGCAGCAGATGTGCTGAGTGTTTGGAGAAGGCACCACACCCCAGGTCGCAGAGAGCTCTGGCTTTTCTGGTGGGGGGACGACCCCAGTTTTGCTGAGCTCATTCATAATGAGCTTTCAAGTAAGTGCATATTGCATTCCAGGTGTTTTCTGCTCTGTTAGAATGCTCATTTGTCACAATGTCACAATGTCTTCATTGATTCCACCTAAACATTATTTCATGCACTGGTTTAACATGAGACGTAGTTGTCTATGTGCAAAAGAGCTTAAATGTTACTCAAATGATCTTGGCAGTTTATTCAGTATGTTTGAATAAGCACGACTCTCACCCAGAGGTAGAATCCAGACAGGTGTGAGTCTAAGCTGTGATGTTGTTAACTCTATACTTGAACTGCTCTGTGACAGTGGATCGTAGGCAAACTTGGTGGATTCATAGAATCTTTGTTCAAGCGTACCCACTATATATGAGCCAGCAGTGCCAAAAATACTGAACTGTGCCATAGAATGTCACTGCTATTTTGATGATACAAAGACTGATGATAATCAGCTGTAATAGCCTATGTGACTTTTGGCCAAGTCATTTCTGTTAAACCAAGTCTCCAAGGCCCCCTGGAATCCACTGGGTCTCAGCCACAGATATAGAGCTACAAACTTATATGGTAGCCTTAGAACAGGCTATCACAACACCACACCACATAACTGTGATTTGATTTTTGGATTAAAAATTATTTCCCCTTTGTTGTTACAAATTTTCACATCTATGGAAAATGCCCTGGGGTACTGTCACATAGACCACACAGTCTGTCTCCTATCTGCTTGTTTTCTGAGAAGTTCCGGAAAGTTTCTTGTTGACAACACAGATTGGTCTTTAACTCTTTTGTTGATAAACTTGAGGTATATTTTCAGATATTTTATGGACATAAATATCAACCAGAGTAATTTATGTGAATGTGGTTTATTTACATTCAAACATCATGAGGTTTTGTACTTTTGAAAACACTGTTTATGACGACATTCAAGAAATATCAAGCAGCAGGCTTAAACTGGAGGATGCTTTCAGAACTTTTTCACAGCAGATTCACTTAAACTTTGTATGAGAAGAATTGCTTAATTTTATGCATCATAAGCCATGAACCGTGACACCTGAGTAACTCTTGCTGTTTTGGTTCCCTTTTTTGCACTAGAACCAATCAGCTGAATGCTGAAATCTTATGTTTTTCATATGCGTACTAGTGTCATTGCAGTTTTTCCTGTAGTCAGCTATATTCAGGCCAAACTAAGTATTGCCGTGGGTGTTAAAACCATGTAGGCATACCACAGCTGACAGTTAATGTGAGGCACTTATCTTTTCAAGACAAATGGGAGAATTTTCTTTGTAAAAGGCATCTGGATTAAAGTTTCTGTCTGTTTTCAGGCGAAGAGGATGGCGAGTGGGAGAGTGGGCTGTCCTATGAGTGTCGCACACTCCTGTTCAAAGCCATCCACAACCTGCTGGAACGCTGTCTCATGAACCGCGGCTTTGTCCGCATTGGCAAGTGGTTTGTGAAGCCCTACCAGAAGGAGGAGAAGCCCATTAATAAAAGGTATGCACTGCTCACCAGAGTAGATTGCAGTGTGGCTTTGTCACATAACTCTGAAGTTATGTGACAAAGCCAGTGTTTGCTTTACTTTGGCAATCGACCATGATAAGCTTTTTTGTCAAACAGTTTTGACAAGTCTTCAGTCTTCAAGTCAGAGCCTGCTGGAGTCCACCTTTTTTCTGATTTTTATTGGGTGGTTCATCGCTCACAGAGGCAGAAATCCTTTGTTTTGGTCAATGTTTATTATTATCCATATGCTTTCTCTTCATTTAGCTTTGAAAGACTTCCTCAGAGTTTTTTTTTCCAGAGTCCAGAGTTTTGAGCGATCCGTACCAAAGCTTCTATCATTAATGGACCAAAATAGAAAATCTGACAAAGCTCAGACTGTAAAAACAGTGTGGTCAGTGTCAACCAATAGACTTGAAGTGAGGTATGGCTTATCACAAACTGGGTGTAACTTCCATCATAGCATTCAGTCATCGTAGCACATAGTGTAGTCCACCTGGTTCATAGAGATCCAGCTAACATCAAGCCAGTTTCAAGACAGCAAAAGTAGGGTGTAGCAGAATTGCTAAAGAGGAAAGTTGAATATACCAGACCAAGTGTCTTCACATGTAGTTCTTCTGCTTTAGGGCTGAGTATTAGTCAGTATTTGGAGTATTTTTCATGATTTGGCGCATGTGGGCAGTGGCTATGGCTGTTTTTAAATGTGTTTGATTCAATATGGAACTTGGTGTGCTTGGAACTAGTGACTGAAGGGTGCATTTAACATTTTATGCAGATTTATCAAAGACAGCTGGGAAAAAAGTATTAAAGATAGATGAGTATGGCTATTATGTGTACTGTATTGCTAACAGCCTCATTGGACAGATGTCCTCATTGTTATAAAACTTGCTTGAGTCTCAAAGCCAAAACATTCCTGTAACAATTCCTGGCCACTGACAGCCTTTAATCTTTAACATTCCTATTTGGGATTGAAATCAAGAATTGCTGCCTGCAGCTGTATTGTTTCAGCTATGTTATAAGCTGACAGTTGGGTGGCTCCAGGGAATGAAACATGAAAAAATGGCTCAAACAGAACACACATCAGGCTTTCCTAAAACAGTGATGCCACAGAGATGCAGTATTGTTCAGACTGAATTAATGTCTACAGGTTTTACAGTGTTCCTGTGTCAGTCTTAACTCGAATCCATAGATCATTTGTGGCTACAGTTTCTTGATCCATCATGGTTCTTATGAGTCACCAAGTTATTGGAATTCTCAGAGCTGTGGTCCAGACAGGGAAACCTTGGAGTCCTGGAATTTGGTCAGGTTTTTTATAGACATGATGGAATATGGTGGTATTATTACAAATTTCTAATTACTTCCTCAGCATGATGTATTTATTGACTTGTTTCACATGTGGAATGTATGAACTAATAGTCATCGTCTGTCTTTACACTCACTTTTGCCACATGTAACGTCAGTTCTCTGGTGGGAACTTGCCTGTCACATTAGTATTTGTAAAGGCAGAGCAATGCCTTCAGTGTTAGGTATTTACTATCATGTTGATACATCAACTTTGTAAACCACAGAGCATAACTAGTCCCAGTTGTTTTGGAAATATGAAGTCAGCACCTGTGTGTTCGAGCCTGAGGTGAACAAGCGGCAGCAGCACACACAGATCCGTCCTGTTCAGAGCACTATGCTGCTCCTCTGTATTTCCTCACATCTTCTACTTGGCAGTAGTGGCATAATTTTGGCTTCCCCTTGCACTTGAATGATGGGGCTAGGGAACCCTGGAGTTCCCTGACAGGCTAATTTGAGCCTTGGCTTTTTGGCTCCGATGGTCCAAGCAGCCTTAAGCTATGTTAGATGCTCAGCCCTTGTGCTTAGTCGCTTCTGGCAGCTTCGCCCCCAGTTTCCCGGGTGTTTCGGCAGCTCTAAAAGTCCACAGAATTGAGGTGATTGCTTGCCTACTGGCATCACTGTGTGTGTTTGTGGGAAATTGGCCCCTTTGATTTCTGTTTTAGATGAAGACGTCTACAAGTGGGTGTTGAAGCAGCAGCACAGGACCTCATAACAGAAAAATCTGGCAGTCTCACTGTCGCCTGCCCTCTCTGGCTGGTAAACAGGGCAGTCTTTGGAAAACGCTGAGTCTGCACTGTGGTTTTACAGCAACCATGTCAACAAGGACTATTTTAGTACATTTACTCGCCTGGCCTTCCAGAACTAGTTAGAAAATAAAGATGGATGTTGTTTTAACGTTTGAAGGCTATAATAACCTGCCATGTTTATGTATAACTCACATTTTGGCCTGTTTGTTGAGAGCAGGTTTGATGCAGGGTCAAACTGCACTGAAGCTGAGAGTGTCTGTTAGCTGCACTGTGTGATTTGAGGTCTTAGCAGGCCTCTGTGGCCATTTGCCCCTTGTCTGTGTAAGCAACAACAATTGCCACCTGGAAGCACTAATGACATGGATCAAAGTGCCCAGCCAAATATGCAAGGAACTGGACCTCTCACATCCTCTCTTTCCCTCAGCTGTCTCCTCCCTTTTCATCCCCCCATCTTGACTCATTCTTTCACCATACACTTTCTCTGTAATGGGGAGCACACTGATAACCTGATTATCCTGCAGTGGTTACATTAGCTTTATGTTGGTGACAGTAAGGCAAAGCTGTCAGTAGTAAAGTAGAAGTGAAATTGAAATTTTGCATGTTTGCACAGGCAAAGTCTGACAGTTTGTGGCCAAAACAAAGTCTCACATTTGCTTTGATCGCCGCAGTGTGGCCAGTCAGACTAGTCAGAATTTCCAGTTTCATCTCCTGTCTCACGTTACTTACAAGCCCTCACACCTGGCATGGAGTGTCATTAAGCAAACGGGCCTTAAATAGTAGCAAATATACAGACATTTGGTCGCAACACTATATTCGACAGTTGAGTTTCATTTCTGCAGCACTGCCTTATAGCTTCTGCCAGTTGTATATAAATAGGCTGGATTTGTCAAATGCTGACTTATAAATAACTCTGTTCATTTTTCTTAATGATTTGCCTATGCTTGCAGAACACTCCTTCCAGCTCCTACAGTGACTCCTGTTTTTGTTCACTTGCCTTGCAGTGAGCACCTGTCGTGTGCCTTCACCTTCTTTGTGCACGGCGACAGCAATGTGTGCACAAGCGTGGAGATCGCCCAGCATCAACCACTCCAGCGACTGGGCGAAGAGCACCTCAGCCTCGCCCAGCAGAGTTCCAGCCCTTTGCAAGGTAGGAACACACTAGCAAATATTGTGTCACAGCAGTATTTTACACAGAGATGGTATCTTTTTACCTGTATGGACTTCATTTGGTTTTATCCTTCATAAGTATTCTGACACCTCTCTCTGCTCCAGTCATCCTTAGCCCCTATGGCTTAAATGGGACCCTCACTGGCCAGGCCTTTAAGATGTCAGACCACCCTACTCAGAAGCTGATTGAGGAGTGGAGGCAATTTTATCCCATCAGCCCCAGTCCCAGGAAGGAAGTCCAGGAAGACAAGATGGAGGATACGGACTGGGAGGACGATTCGCTGGCTGCTGTGGAGGTCCTCGTCGGTAAGGCAGCCTCATGTCATCTCTAGATTTTGTTTTTGTCCATGTGAGTTGAATGCAAAGTTGGCGCTCTCTGTGGAGTTAGAGGATAAGTAAATGGTGTATTTGTTCCCTTCCAGCGGGAGTGAGGATGGTTTACCCTGCCTGCCTGGTGCTCATCCCCCTGTCAGACCTCCCTGCTGTGGTTCCGCAGGGCTCAGCCAACACCTCAGGAAGCCTGTGCAGTGCTCAGCAGGGCCAGGCTGCGCACAGAGACCCGGCCATGTCCTCTGTCACTCTCACTCCTCCAACATCACCAGAGGAGGCTCAGACCGGTAAGACCTGCAGCCATACATTTACAGGAAAGACGAAACATTTCCATACATTAATGTGTCTTTATTTTCTGCAAGACTTTACACGCTCATTGCGTTGCACTTTTAATTGTCTTCCCTCATAGATTACCAGCCTGCACAGAGATGGCTAAAACTGTCCTCTGCGTCTGACGGCTACAGCTCTAATAGCGGAGGTCTCCATGGGGGTAAGATCCCTCGCGGGCTTGCCAGCCATGTGGTGGAATCTGTGTGGCAGGAGTACAACATAAACCGTGCCGAGAACAAGTACGTACAGGTTCTTTGCTCAAAAATTAACCCTGCTAGTCAGAGGATTGCCTCCATGCTCAAAGATAAAGTATGTATCTGTTTTTATTCTAGGAGGAAATTTTCTACCCTGACTAATGGGACCTGTGAGGAGGAGGCAGAGAAAACAGGACTTTGGGATTTTGTGGAGCCGACTGACAGAGCATATTGCAATTGCTCAAGGTATTTTTTAAGTGGACTGCATTTATTATATACTAGATTTAATTATTAATTTATTTATGGTTTAATATTAATAGCCGCCATAAGCTCTACAACTATCATAGAAAGCATTTCAAGTGCACATTTTGCTGTCCTCACCTCAGGCATAAGAATCAGAAACAGCGATCCAGCAGTACCTCAGGACACCCGCCTTCATCAGGCCAGCCCCCCCAGCCGGCCCCCAAGCACAAGTTGGGAGAGAAGCTGGAGAAGGGCGAGAAGCAGCAGAAGAGGCCCCAGACACCTTTTCACCACCGCAGCTCTGTGAGCGAGGA
>OMKZ01021922.1:4249-18076 GCA_900302535.1 Neoniphon sammara | reverse complement strand
TAATTATGTGTAATTATTTTCTTTAAATATGCCCTGTTTCTTTTTTGTCCTTTGTTTCTACTTTGTTTTTGTTTTTTGATGTGGTCTCTGTTTTCTGTACTGTAATATGGAAAATCCCAACAAAAATATTATTAAAAATGTAAGAATAAGTCATAATGGCTGCATGCTAATCAGAGGCAGCAGTTTCCTAATATAATTCATTGAATAATTGATCATTATGATATGAAAATCATTTTTTAAATAGTTGTAAATATGACATAATGGCATAATTTTGACACCGTTCAATCACTGTGAAACACAGGACAGTTTATTCCTTAAAAAGGAGCCCATGCTTTATGAACAATTACATTTCATACCCTAAAGCTTGTCTTTGTCTAAATATAGACAGGATGAGGTTCCTTCCTTACCCATTACAGACATGAGGTAATCACAGCAGGAACTTCTGTCAGTGACTCCCTTGGCTTTCACCTCCTCCCTAACTCCAGGCCAAGTATTTACAAAGCGTGTGTGTATTTCTGTAAGTGTGTATCCGGCGTTGCTATTAGTGCGATTGGTGAATGAACACGTTCATATTATGCGTGTGTCCGTGTTATAAATTGAAAGAGAATTTTTGGGAGGTCAGTCCCTTAAGTCAACAGCTTTTTCAGATCACATCATTCTCGTGCCAACTATGCTGCTGGAAATGAAATAGGGAGCATTTGACCTGGTCTGATGTATGCTTTGTAGGCTGGGTGATGACAGCGTCTCAGAGACTGGAATGAGACTATAGAGGCATGGCTAAATCTGGTAAGCCTCTGGTAAGCTACCTTCTCTTGGCTAAAACAGTTTCATAAAGGATCACCAAGTTGGAATTACAAATGACATTTTAACTAAGAATGAACCTCAAACCAAGATGGAGAAATTAGCATTGCACTGTCCAAAGATTTGATTGATTTTGCTATGCCTGCCTGGGTTTTGAACAAATAAAGTGAAATGCTTATGCTTAAATCTGTAATACGGTGACAACGATGCATGAATCTCATTGATATGGGACGACCCCAGTATGGCTTACAGTATACATACATTTCAGTCTTCACTTGCATCAGTGTTGTTGCCCTAATGTATATGGCTGAAATGCAAGGAGCAACTGCAATTTCCTCTAATTAAGAGTGTGAAAATGTTTGCCTAATCAAGCCTAAGCTGTGTTTATGCCATGCCCATTACCTCCTCTGCAAGTGCGCAGAGGGCACGCGCTCTTCACCCTGAGGTGTCTGAGCCCAGGGCTTCCACTCTAGAAAGGGGATACTCCCGCCAAGCTCCTTGCCAGTTCCTGGGTTGTGATAGCCACCAATTTTAGACCGCTGTCATCTGAGGTTGATGTTCATGTTTTTGCTGATAGGTAACAGCGAGAGATGACATCGTACACCCCAGATCCGGAGGGCTGGGTTCCTTGGAATTACCTCCACATGTCCCGTCCCACGCCTCTCTCCGGATTATCATTTCACTGCTTGATCAAGCCTTTCCCTTTTTTAGTAGGCAGCGTTGCACAAAATGTAGGCTGCAGCAACTGCAGGGGGATCAGTTCCAGAGGAGAACCACATATGGGTTGTTAATCAAGAATAACATCAAAGGACTTGTAGCTTAATTTTTATTTGGTAATAAATCAGGCATGATTCGAGTCTCCTGTCCCAGACGGAAGAAGTGAAAGAACAACACATAGTGGCATTTGGTTGCACAAACCACTGAGAGGCCAGCTGGGTTCATGTTTACTTCTACCAGCATCAAATCATGTGTGTAAACAATCTTCATGTTCCACATGCTGAGCCTTAACCAGAATATTTCTAAGCAACATTTTAAAATATGGATTTAACAATACACCTGATATATCTATCTATAGTGCTATGTTGGATGTTAAAGGTAAGTTGGGTGGGTAAGAGTGGATGTGTCATTGGGGTTATCACGTGTGCATTTTTACTGCAGATATTTTAATAAATCAGGTCCATAACAGCCCCAAAACAACACTGCATTTACTCACATTATCCTACGCTTACACCTAAAGTTGAAACATTAAATACATCCAATAATTTATGTCTTCACCAAACAGTAATATGTTAACAGGATGGCTGGCCCTGCTGAATTGGAATAGCTTGCTCACCAGTTCAGAAACCTAGGACCAAAGCTTATTATGTAAAGCAAATATTCCAAAAGCAAAAAAAAAAAAAAAAAAAAAAATGTATTGCTACTGACTTCTGCTGCCATTGCTATGCCATCATTTATTCCATATAGGAGTCACAACCACAGGAAAGCTTTCCATGCTTTGGACCCCATCTGGTGCCTTTTCTTTGTAGCCACAGCCACTGGCTGCTTTTGTAGCCTTTTATAAAACTTGATTCTGTATCCTGAACTCTTTGAATAAACTAATAGTGGATGTAGCTACAAATCCAAGAAAGCCAGCTTCTAAAAGATGTACACTGGCTCTCTAGCTTCATGGTTTAGCTTCAGTGTACCTTCATAGATTCATGTAGTGTGTTTTTGCATGTTACAGTGAGCTCTACTAAGTAAACAGACAGCTAAATGTTGGACCACAATACTAGGTCAGGCTGCTGGCAGGTACTGACCATCTCTGGGGCAACTGCAAGCTGCTGGCTGCTCTCTGCTGTCTGCTCACATTTCCCAATCCCTTGCTTCCCCTAACTCCCCTAACTTGTGTCTAGTCACTAATAAATCTTTTATGGCTTCTTCACATTCACAAACAAAGCCCATGTGATGTATAGGGCTCTCTCTCCTCACTATTAAGGAATTTATCTCTGTTCATTCACTCACAACTCCTGCTGCTAGGCACTTAAGTTCTTGATTAGGTTGCCAGCATATCATATCAAACTTAATCTCCTAACATGATATATCTAATCATTGCTGACACAAAAGACATGTGGGGTCTTAGCCTAGCCACAAATGGAGGTTTTGGTGTGATGGCGGCATATGATAAATCACTCCAGCTGTTCAGGGTGCTGTTGTAGTCATGATGAGCAACACAAGTTCAATCAGGAAACTGTAGGCAGGTTCTGCTGATTGAACTAACTCAACAGCACATTTTTTTTCAAATGAGCAAAATAAGATTCACACACCCTAATGTCAGGCCATATAATAAATACACTGTTTAGCTCGCCATGCAAGCTGTTACCGCTGCTGTTCTTTGCATCATGATGATCTTGCTGCTTTAGGTGACCAACCTCCTCCCCAGCTCCCCCTGCTTAGATCTGCTTTAATGCACTGCATCGGGGTTATGTACTCCCTGACTAAGTCAAATGCATGTGGAGCGTATCTATTCCACCAAAACCAAACTTACTGCTGTGTTATAACCATTAATAAACTTGTCATGAGCTGTCATGACTGAAGTTGTCATATCATCAAGATATGCCCTGATGGGTGGGAGAAGAATCCCTCCCACCTGCCTTTCCCCACCCACAACCCATTTTGTTGCCATAGCAGTTCAAATGTCAAAACCTATAGTGAATTCTACATGAGAGGGTGCGCACCCTGCCTTGACACAAAGTTCTAGGCAATGCAATTGTCGTTTTGTGATAATGACCATTTTCCACGTGGAGAAAACATGGAGATCTATTGTCAGTTGTTTGGCTGATTCAGTTTACTGACAAGTTTGTTTGCCATCTGACAGGCATCCCGTGAAAAGAGTTGCTTGTATTTCAGCAAAGCTGCAAAAGGAGCACATCATAAGCCAGTGCAAATTTTCCAGCTTTATGTGTTTAATGCGTTTAATATTGTACGTGCACCCTATATTTTTCTGGAAATTACCATGGCGCCATTCTACGACCAAGCACATCACAGTAAGTCTATAGGACCCCGAACTATAAATCCAAATTAAAGATTCATGCTCCTGTTTGTATGTGTATAGGTGTTGTATTTTCAGCTTTCACCAGAGCTGTAATTGAATCCAGCTCAAAGAGCAACCCTCTGCTATGGAACCTTAGAGACTCCTATAAATAAACAGGCAACACTCCTTCAACACTTGCCTATATGGCACATGGAATGATTAGCTCATGGCAACGGCCCTCTGATCTTACAGTGTGTAGCCGCAACTATTTTCTGTCAGCCATGTGCATAGCTTAACTAGTGTAGTGTGTCAAGAATTTTGTCTCTCAGGAATTCACAATACAGTTTCATTGTATATTAGATTGTACACAAATTACACAAATTTGCCAACAAATGTAGCTGTATTATAGTGTTTTCACATGCTAATTTGTGAGAATTACGTCAAGGAAAAGAAGTCTGACAGGTAGGTCAATATTGGTGTGCTTTTATTATTGGTTTATCGGTTACTGGTTGTACTACACAAGTAGATTTATTTACAGATAAACAAAGCCACTGCCCCTTCCCTTCCTCTACATTGGGGCATCACTTGTAGAAACTGAAAGTAAAGAAACTCCTGTTGGAGTACTTGGATTACTTTGTCTCTGAGCTTCAGTTCGAAAATTCAGCAAAATTGCCGATTCTCAGCTACAAGGTAAGACTTGAACTTTTTCTGTCACTGCATTGCTGACTTATGAGGTTTCATTTTTTAGAGCTCAGAGTGAGTGATTTTAGTGCTTTTTAAACTGGATTTTGTATATTGGACTTCCGTAACAGATCTGAAATTCAAATAAGTTGAATGAGTTATTTTTGAAAGCTAGAAACTAATTGCGTGTGTCTCTTTGATTTTTTGTAGTTAAGTTTTGAACAACGACTGTTCATTACTATGATTGGAGCTACCTTTTACAACATCTCTAGTACATCCCAAACATTCATGAACTTCCGCAGAGCATCAGAGAGCAATTTGTAAAATTGTCGTGAAACTTAGCCAAGTAAGCCACAAGACACTGCGGATACAGAGCCACATATTATCAGAAGTGCTAACTAAAACATGTTAGTAAAGTTTGCAACCATTTTCTGAAGTGGACAATTTCAAGATATAGTTGACTATATTGTGAATTTCCCATTTTCAAAAAGGACATCTGTGTTGAGAAGCTGAAAACAGGTGCCCTGTTGAACTGTGCTGAAGGGTCACAAGAATTTGCTGCAGCAAAAGTGGTGAGTTTCTCATCACTAAAGCTAGTGCTGAGATTGTGTTATGTGCTTTTCAAAATGACAGGAATTAACATTTTATTACTGCAGTCTGGGTTGAAAAGTACCAAACCTATTAAGTCATTTTACCTTCTAGTAAGGAATGGATCACATCAGTAAAAACAAGTATTTTACCTTTGACCTACATGAATACTATACTATACTGACAGGCAGCTTCTAAAAAGACACACACATACAAATCTTGCAATTTATAAGGCCTGATATTTTTAAGAAAGAGACTATTCTGTTCAGTGACTAAACTGTTTTCAGTTTGCTAAAAAGTTTAGTTAAAATTTTTATTTTAATGGTATTCCATTGCTTTGGTGTAAGCTTTGAATATATGTTGTTCACTAAACTATAAACAAATAAATCTGGCAAACGTTTTCCACACAGTTTGTAGAGAGTTGCAGCCTACCACTTGTTTCTCAGGTTGCACATCTTAAAAACATGTTGATGGCTGGCAAAGGAGCTCAGAGAAAAAGATGCAGTTGCACCTATTTGGACAGAGAGATAGTCAATACAGACTTAAAAAATACAGTTTTCAAATATCTAAAGCTTTTAATTGGCTTGAATGCAGGCTGCACGCTAGCAAGTAGGCTATTAAAAGTGATTTAGTAACAAAGGGCATACACATATATAGAGTACATTAGGCCTACAAAACAGATGATTGGCCTTTTGCTGAAGGACCAAGTGATTGATTTATCCACTTCCTTTAAGACATGCTAAATTGCTAACCCTTGGTTATCTAACTGATAATGATGAAAAGAAAGTGAGGTCACTGTCATCTTAATTTAAATCTGTCCGGAGAGCCTGTATCTTGTAGGAGATGCATAGTGATCAGGCCATGGAGTTTAAGTGACAGAGTAATTTAATCACAATCTGGCATCGCCTTCAGAGTAGATGGAAATAGACCCTCCAACCACTTTAGAATTTGTTTAATTGTGTGCTTTGCAGGGTTTTCCTGACTCATACCTTAAAGTCTTGGTGCAAAAAGAGGTATCAAACATGCTCTGTTGCCAAATGTGGAGGGTGTCTAGGCCCTAATTACCAGCATATTTATTTCTCCATTAGTTAACTGGACATGGACATGAGAGTGCAGTGAAACAGAGGTCCGAAAAATTTACAGTGTAAGTCAGATGTCTAGGTGAAGTACGCAGATATTCTTAAAGGTCCAGTGCGATGGAAACTTCTCAATTTTGTGGTAACAAGGGACCTGTTAATTTAAAGTAACTCAAAATAACTTTACATTAACAACCCCTTTTAAAAGAGAAAGACTTAAGCAACATGCTACTTCCCATTAATCTTTAAGAAGAATACATGGCCTTATGTAAAAGATCTACTGCTACTATAATGCAATACTTCCACTATATAAAACCAAAGACGGGATGTGGTTATCAGCATATTTCGATAAGGCAGAGGGTTGGACAGTTAACATCAGTGTTGTTCAGTCAGAACGTGATACATCATTCTGGGATGTTAGTACGGTAGGACCTTGAGCCAATGGGGTACCTGAGCTGATCTGGTCCTGAAACCTGCAACCAACTCTAAGCCCCACTGCTGAATCCCTCACTGGGTCTTATGGCGCCACACTGCTGCTTGAAAGTAGATCTGAAAGTAGCCAACTCCTTGAAAGCTGTCTCGTTTTTTCTCAAAGGTAAATTTGATTACAGGCTTTCTCTGCAGACCAGCCTCTTCACTGCAAAGTAGATTCATGGAGTTTTACTTCAAGGTCAGGAACACCAGCGCACGTGTGCATTATTGCTTCGCCATATCCAATAACTGATAGGCTACAGATGACCCGTCTGTATAAGTCAGACCAGCTGCCCTTGCTCTGCAGAAGGCCAAAAGTCAGAAGGTGCGTGGACATGAGAGGGCAAGGCTCCTATTTCCGCAACGGCCGCCAGAACTCCAACCATCCTTCTTGCTCCTCCTCCTAATCTTTTTGCTTCCCCTATAATTAGGACACCTTCTACCTGGGCAACTGCTATCCCTGCTCCCGCTCCAAACCTTTGGGCCCAGAAAAGAGTTGACCAACTTGCTGTGAGAGGCTGTGGTTATACATGCCATTTTAATATTTTTAAAGTCTGTAATTTTTTGGAACTGGACTTTTTGTGTAACTGTTCTGGTATGACTTGATAAAAAGATGCAGTGAAGCAAGTGTAAAAATAGCCATTGAATTGTGAATTCTGATTGTGACGATCGTGAGGTGGGCTTACAGTAATCAGAGGTCAGAGGATCATCGTCTTTTACATTATCACATTTTGGCCTTTTAGCCACGGGACTGTCACTTTTGATGAGTCAGTTGAATTAAACAAAAGCACAACACTGGAGTTTTCCGAGGGTTTTTACTTCTTCATAATTAATATATTACTAGAGGATTTAATAGCTCTCATGCAGAAGGCCACTAGTTCACCTCCCATCCTTTACTAAGGTAACAGTCCTGCTCGCTGAAGGATTTGTTGCTCAGTGAAAGGTGTATTGTGAAATTTTATGATGTGACCATTTGGGTGTTTTCACCTGTCTGCATTTACTGACATTTTTTGAGAGCTTAAGAGAAGCTTTTCTCACAGTCATAAAGAGCCATAATGTGTCTAATCAGGTTTCTGATTAGAAAATCAGCCTGTGTGAATATGATGTTTGGCATCTATAAATCTTCTTTGCCTGATGTCTGTTAACCATTGTGAACTCAAAACATCACAGGACCAACAATGCAAATGCACCTTTAGCATGAAATAGTGGAGAAGGAAACGGAGGTCATTTGTACTCTCGAAGACCAAATCGGTGTCAGAAGAACCAAGCTTTTATTAAATCAGCAAAACACCAGATAGACCTGCTATCCTTGATCACAACAAGCAGCTGTATCTCAAGAGAATTAAACATCAACAGTTGTCAGGTGCTTTTGTCATGGTCGATCAGACTCAGAACTGCTTTAGCTGTCAAGTACTGAATGTCCAGGGATTAGTCTCAATGGCATTTTAACAGAGACATATTGACAACCCACAATTCATATTTTAACACAGGGAACAAACAGGACCCCACATACACTATAAATGGAAATACAGTACAAAGGAACAGGGCAAGATTACAGTACCTGTGAGTGTGCACATCGCTCTGCAGTTCCGTTGAAGCTATATATATTATGTTTTTTCTTTTTTTATATACTTTGGTTATAGTTTTACTTTGGTTCTGAAATGCAGCCCCTCCGCTAGACAGTAATTTGGCTAAAAGTGCAGGGCAATATGCTGATCCAGCAGATGTCTCTTGTAATATTCATTGGACAAAATAACACAAACCCATACAATGTGAGTCTGACACAGGACGGTAAGAGTAAACACATCAGCCCACACTAGCACACAAAATAAAAAAAGTTAAGGATTTAGATTATATACGAGGTTACATAGGGGTTACACAATACTCAAGTGGTCCTTATGTTGACTAATACAGTGTGTATCTTTAGATTTTTGGATTATTTGATTGAAGAAATATGCTGCTTTATTCAAAAATTGGAGTTTACCTGGACAGAACCAATGGGGGATATTGCTGTACCCATCACCACTAAGTTAGCTGGGATAGACTGGGCTTTTCTTAGCTTGTACCCATATTTACCCAGTTGGCAAATGCCTCAGGAAACATTTTCCAAAGATCAAACTTTATAGTACAGTATCGCTGCTCTAATAATAGCGCACAAATGGATAAACATGAAAGATCCTGTGACAAAACCGGTAGACAGAGTACATACAAATATTACACAGAATGCAAATTAGCTCTGCTGCATTAATGTTAATGTCAATGCTAGTTAATATCCATGCAAGTAGAATAATACAGTAACTAATGAGCATTAAGAGCAACTAAAATTTTCCTGGCCCTGTATGTGAAGTCAGCTCTGGCTCCAGCTGACTCTAAATGCTGTCTGTGGTGACGCTGATGACTTGTGGGTGCACCCTGTTCCTGTTACAGTTGAAGAGCCAGGCTGCCCTCCTGTGGCGGTAGCGCTTGGACAGCAGCACATAGAGCACTGGGTTGATGCAGGGATGGAGGTACTGGAGCACAGTGCAGACGAAGTAGAACATCTCCCAGGCCTGGCCGTGGCGGTACAGCCCCAGGTACACACACAGCTCCAGCACGTAGCCCGGCAGCCAGCACACAGAGAAGGTAGCGGCGGCCAAGAACACCATGACAGAGGCTCGGCGGGTGTTCCTGGCACTGGCCACCGACATAACAGGGCTCTTGTGTAGAAAAACAGCCAGGCGGACATAGTTGAAGGCGATGACCAGCATTGGAACAAAATAGTAGAGTACAAACTGGCTCAGGACCACCTGGTAGTGGTGCTCATGAATGGTTGGGAGGCAGAAGGTGAAGTTTGCCAGGCTCGGGCCCAGGCTCTTCTTGGTGGCGAACATGCGCAGCGGCAGGCTGATGAAGAAGCTGAGGGCCCAGACCAGGACGAACATGAGAATGACCAGGTCCATGGTGGGCGGGTGGTACGGGTTGGTGATGATCATGGCACGGGTCATGGACACAGCGCACAGGGAATAGGTGCTGGCTGCCAGACTGAAGGCCAGGAGGAACTGGTAGACCTTGCAGGAGGTGTCACTCAGAGGCCAGGAGTAGTTGACGGCAGAGTGCAGGGTGAAGGGGATGAGCAGGAGGGTGAGGAAGTCAGCCAGCGTCATGCTGAGCAGCAGGATGTCCAGGCGGTTCTTACGCAAGGTGTTGTACTTGGCAAACAGAGAGAAGACGAGCAGGTTGGCGCAGAACCCAATGCCCAGGATCACTCCGCAGGTGCAGGCAAAGATCAGCCCATAGGTATTGGGAACAGCCTGCGTTAAACCATCAGAAGTCACTTTTGAAAGGGGACAAGTCTAAAAATGTAATTTACTAATAAAGCAACAAAGTTATTTATTGTATCTCCAAAATGCCAGCTGCTCAGAGAAAATTTAGCATTTTTGAATTTACCCAAGAGCTTTTGAAAGGGTAAACCCAAGGATGGTAGAAAACATGAAAAACACAAGGTTACAAGGTTTTTGCAGAACAGAAATAAGGGAGACTGCCAAGAAACATTATGCCATTCAGCATTCTGAGTCATACCTGGCTAACTAGACTTTATTGCCTTTCTGTTGTAAACAGTTACTCAGAGGCATCTTTTTTTAAAGCTCTGAACTCTATCAACTTTCCCAAATTTTAAGATACTCATTGCTCACCATTGTCTTTCTTCAGTGCAGTAACTTCTGGCTCATGTCCCTGTGTGCGCCATCCCCATAATATGAATTGGAGTATTCTGTTTTAATGGTGTGACCCGTATCCATCCTGTTAAATTTGACAAGAGAAGGAAGAGGACCCAGCCTCTCAGCATTCATTACGACTGTGACCGCTGCATGTGGAGGGACGAAAGGCAAACATCACTTGGGTCAGATTGATTCTGGTTGAATAGGTTTAAAGAGAAAGGCCTCTGTCCGGTTGCTGAGAAGCACAACAGTGGTTAGCAGTTTAGTTTTCCATTATAAGATGGATCTGTAATATTTGTAATAGCTACAGCGTGCATTTGTAGGAGTCCCATGGTGTTTATGCTCAATTTTTGTGATTTAAGTTTGTATATAGTGCAGGTTTATTGAGAGAAATTTATATTTAAGAAACACTCTGACACATTTAGTTACACATTTTCATAGTATGCATCTGTTTGTGTGTTTATGGGACTATATGGTATAAAGAAATATATTGGACTGGGGCTAAATTTCTGACTTTTTCTTATGTGTCATTTTAAATATTCCCCCTCTCTGTGGAGATGTTTTGTGGGATTTGTTTGGACTGTACAAAGAGAATTTCTCAAAATCACCACCCTTAACCACCATTAGATGGATACTCTCCAAAGAATAAATGATCCCTCCATTGATTGCGTTGTCTGTGTCTCCCCTTCTCCAGAGTTATTAATGGCTCTCCTGTTGTTAGATTGATTTCCTTGGTGTGAGCTGCAGGCTCCTGATGTCGGCTTTATCAGGCTATTCCACAGCATTTATGACTCTGTGTCAGCTAATGGCCTACGGTCTACACTGCCGCTCTTAGCACAGGATATAGCTGACACTGATGCATTTGCTCTCTTGTACCGTTCACTCAGCAGCTGTTAAAAATGCCACATGTTCTCGAGTGTGAAATTAACATCCTCGTTCTGTTCTTTCCATGCCAAAAATCAACAAAAACACTGGAGATTTTGTTTTTTTTTCTAATTCATAATTTACACCAATAAATAAATAAAAGTAAAAATAAAAATCCTCTATTATGCTTCTTATTTCTTTTTCTAGTACTTTTCTTGTCCTTCTTTGTGATATTGTATTGGATGCCAACCCCCCTTCAAAGGTCATGATCATTGATACCTGGGGTTTCAAACTTTTCAATGTTCCAGATCACTAAGTTGATTTTCATTAAGCTGCGCCCTGATTTCAAGTAATTTTGCCCCACTGACTGATATGAAAACATATTTTGGCTTGTATGAAGTATAAAATCATTTAAGATGTCATACTTCAACACTGACAAACAGATTCAGAGTGGTGAGATTAAAACATAATGTTGAAATAATCGCTCACTTTTTTTTCAGTATTGTAACAATTTCTAGTGAATTTACTTACAGTGAAATTTAACTATTAGTCATTTTGCAGAAGACCCCATTTTGAAAGCCACTGAGCTACACAACAGAGCCCGTGGAGGTGGTATGAACACTTCAGCAGGGCAGATGCTTGCAGTCCATCCTGTTGAACATGGGCCTTTAGGTTGTGGGACTTTCCCCTGACTTACCATGCTCCCGCCTTTTTTTTCTCTCTTACACGATCTCTCTACTACTGGCTGCTTGTAATGTTGGTGATGTAGAAATTGAAGGCTATACTTATTTTAAGTCAATCTGGGCTAATAGCTAAAATGTAAAATTTACGTGCAGATTAGTATGACACTGTTTAACATTTTTTTGCATGGCCTAGATAGAAAAAGATGGATTTGGATCTTGAAAATCGGTCAGGAGGCCAAATTGCGACTGTAATCACCCTAAAAATTAAAAAAAATACAGCATAGTGATTACATTTGCTGTATGTTGACTTCAATGGAAGAGCCAAAATAGGGTAACTTCCATGTTATTATATACAACTGCTCATTAATCTGCTTTGCAATCACTCCGTTGCTTTATATTGTGTGCAGTGCTGTAAGAAATCGAGAGAAATCACATTTAGAGTGTTGCTATAAGACCTTTTCTAAGTAGAGTTTAATTCCTACTGGGGCCACTTGTGAGAAAATATGTGCACTCGTGGTACTGTAAGTCATTTTGGATAAGTGTCCATCAAATGGAATATGTTTACCAGATATGGCTAGTAAACAAAGACACTACAAATCAAATTATTTCTAATGGCTACAATTTTAATGTTGGATTATTTGGAAACATGTACAGTCTGCCCTCAGTGCAAGTGAAGAACTTAAATGAGTCTGATCGCCCCTGACTTGGGCTTATTCTATAAAAATAAACTATAATGTCAAATGATGAGAGTGGGTTTGATGAAGCATCCAATAAGTTACAAGTCCATGAGGGATGTAAGTTGGGAAAAGAAAGTATGATCATCAAAGGGAACATCAAACCAAAACTCAACCACAAGAGAACATGTACAGAATACAACTAAAGTGCATTATGGAATTTAGTCAGCAGCACCATGATACATTCACAAAATAAATACACACTTTAAAATGAAATAAATTATGGCAGGACAGCTCTAATAGATGTATTCAGTGAACAGTTCATCATGATTGTATGTCCACAACGGTCAGTACATGAAGAGTGAACCAAATAGTAAACCACTCAGCATCCCAATGTCTGTGAAGTCACACTATGTACAGACAATAAATATTTTCTTCCTAAGCTCTACTTGTGCACACAACTGGTTAAAGATTAAACCATATGGCATTGTTTTGAAGTAAGTCAGGGTTATAGAGGCATATAACTTGCCCAAATAAATATGGACCTAAGAATATGTTATGTGATAGTTCATAAAATTCCAGGAAGTATGAGATTGTATTAAGACACAAAAATACAAACATAGCAGATTATAATCATACAAGCAAAGACCAGAGGCCGTAATATGAAGTGACTGAGTCAGCGGTGGGTTGAGTCTGTCAGAGCTCAGTCATGCTGGACGTGTGTCAGTGTCTTAGTGCAGCACCACCCAAAGGCCACTTGGAGTCTGTCACCCAGGGTACTGTGTCCTTCTTGTCTCCCTTGCTGTGACAGAACGCGCCTTTCTCCGCTTCTTGTCGCTCTCCCTCCGCCGGCCTAACCTCACCTTTTTTTTCCTCTTGGTGGCCACCTTCAGTGGCTGGTCCTTGTAGGCCAGAGCCTTGTTGGTCTCCTGGGGCAGGTTAACCCCCTCCCTGTCCAGCCTGAACCTGAGGGGGAGGTTTTTGGTGCCTCCTGGGGGCTTCTGGCGCAAGGCACTCCCACTGAAGGTGTGGCTAGTGGCCCTGCTCTGGAGGGGCGGGGCTCGCTCGTCGGCCGTGTGCACCTCCTCCAGCAGCTCCTGCAGCCACATGCGACGCTTGAACTCCTGCAGGGAGCGTCCTTTGTCGTGCATCAGCTGGGCATGGCTTACTGACCTCCTCCTGCAAGCATAGAGGAGAGGAGTCACAGGTCATAGTCAGATCTACATGCAGTAAACTAGAAAGAAAGTCATATAAAAGCTTCAATTGGTGGCAAGACACCAGCAT
>OMKZ01021921.1:0-11207 GCA_900302535.1 Neoniphon sammara | reverse complement strand
CCCCCGCTTATCGCCACCTCAACCTTCCATTACCCTTCTCCTCCCTGCTGAGATGCCAAGGAGAACCTGCCGCAAACAACTGCCGATCAGCCACAGCACTGTCACAGCGGCACAAGTGGGCATCATCATCGCCTGGGAGAAGAGAAGAGAAAAGAAGAGAAGAGAGCTGCCTATAGGCTCTTCTGGTTTCTATTTTATTTGTTTCTGATGTTGCAGTCAGCTCTTTATGGCAGTCATTACCTGTGGCACACCACCTAAGGTAATGATTATCATTATTTAGTCATTCAGTCAGTCATAACAATCATGCCCCTACAGCCATTCCTGCCATAACAATGATCATCCACCTCATTCATTAACCTTCATTGTGCTTATAAATTTAATTGAGAATATCACAGTAATCACATTGAATGATTGATCTGTGCCTAAGCTTTGGCCCTATCCCATTCATTATGCATGTGCAGTATTACTGAGAACAAAAGACGTGTTTATTCTGAAAAAGGAAATGCACTCTGACATGGATTATTGTGCATAAATGCATGATACGTTTCATCTGTTCAAAACATGACAGCAATATGTGTGCAGAATCAAAGTGACTGAGGCAATGAAACACTAGACATCTGACGCCCTTCTCGGCTCATTTTTCTGGTAGTAAATTTTTAACTCAGAAACACTGTCACTGTCACTCTCACCATCACGCTGTACAAAAACAGAGGGAATGGGAACATGTGAAAGTAAAAAGTAAAAGACAGAGTGGACGGATGGTTGATGAAGTGTAAAAGATTGATAGGACTGCTAAATCAAACGGCTGAATAAAAAGAGGTAGCGCCTAAAATTCACAACAATCCGCTATCTCCATATGGCCAGAATATTCTTCTCAGAATGAAAACAGGCACATAGCATTAACCAGAATCCATTTATTTTGCTCCTTTTACATTGCTCATAAAAATCTTACACATGCACACTCACAAACAATGCAAAACTGAATAGCACCAACAGCTGAGAATTAAAAGGAGACATCATACAAGACAAACATGTAAAAAGACACAAGAATTGTAAACATGTACATTAAAACAAAACAGGAAAAAAAAACACCAATGACGGTAAATTAGTAATGCTCTGTTTCTTTGTAATGTTATTCAATAAAACTCAATACCTACAGGGGAGAATACCAAGAAATGGAAATATGGTAATAAGCAGCTAGAAGGTATAAATACTGTTATATTTCATACACATGCACACACACAGCTAACCAATGCATCCCAGGAGGACTGACACAAATCCTTTTCAACATTAAAATAATGGAAAGGGAAATAAAAAATAACAACAACAAAAAAAAATCCACGTAAAAACACATGTATCATACATGGCTTAGACATGCAATGCAGATAAATTTAATGTAACATGTATTATGGGGATTCTATTCTGGCCTACGGACAATTGTCAGTATTTATATTGCAACGTCCAGCTAAGAATCTGAGGCATGATAACTGAACCTGGATCTGTTCTCTTCTAAGTTACTTGTTAATAAGGAGGAAACCTTAAAGTCTTCCTGGACAAGAACCAGGAAGTGAATTCCACCAAGACATCGGTATGAAAAATGACTACTAATACTTGATCAGCAGAGACCCTCAGACACTACCACTGTCAATCAATAATCAATCTTCTATCCTTGGAGACAGGATTTGATGTCACATCACCAACAGGAAAAGCCAGGTGTCTACACTCTGGAGAGGAAGTGATGTCATGATCAGGGAAGTGCTAATCCTTTGTTTTAATTTTTGTTTATTTTTACAGGGACAGTTCACAATTTAAAGGAAATTTCACAGTTAGCTTCCAGCTAACTTGCAGCTTTAGATGCTGGAGGTGGACAGGATGTCTTCCACCAGGTGCTTGTAGACCCAGGCATCTCCCTTCAGCCGCCGTCGGACGACTCCCACCACCTCTGGTCTCTGCAGCAGGCACACCTCCAGCTCAAACACCATGGTCACCTTGCCAAAGTCGCCCCGGGTGCTGCACTTCAGGGTGTAGCTGGGCACAGAGCGGAGGAGAGAAAGGCAAACATTAGGATTTGATCAGATAAGGTAAAATATAATGTGAAATAAGACAAAGCAGATCTTAATATAGAATGTGAAGTAAATTATAAAAAAGAGAAAAGGAGGAGAAAGGACTTGAGTGCAATAGGGCTAGGCGATATGGACAAAATTAAATACCTTAATACCAATATTGTGATGATAATATAGGGATGACTATTAGTGCTTTCATGAGGTATTTAGACCCAAGAGATTTCTAGTAAACAATCATTATTAATGTGGATATGATGATCAAGCAGGAAGAGGCAAATGCAACAGCTAGAATAGTCTAATAAGTTTAGAAACGTGCATCCCTTTAATGAAAAGCAGCCTTTAAAATAAGATATCCCAAATCCTAGAGGATATCTAGTCTCATATCACAATATTGATGTATCGCACAGCGCTAATGCAATTCAAATTCTATACAGGAGGAGTATTTGGTGTTGCAGGAAACACAGTGAGCAGCAGCACAACAGAGCAGTTTAATCAAAAACAGGAAGGGTGATATTGCATCTCTTCTTACCCTTTCTGTGTGAAGTCGATGTGTTTTTCTGGCAAAATGCAGAGGATCTGGTTGAGAACCTGGTCCGGGCTGGTCTGACTCGTCAGAGTCACGTTGTACTGGGCCTGAAGGAGGACACAGATACTCAACAGGTTTTCGTGACAAGTTATTGTTTTATTTATTTATTTATTTAAGATTTTTGGGGTATTTTTGCTTTACTGGGTAGTTATGGTGGAGAGAGAAAGGAAATACAGGGCAGAGAGAGGGGATGACATGAGGCAAAGGGCTCGGGCTGGAATCAAACCCCTGCCGCTGTACTCAAAAGTATGTGATTCGCGCTCTATCCAAGGAGCAACCAGGACACCAGACAAAATGCTTTCTTACCACTATAAAAATGCATTTAAGTCAGCTTTGCTCAGCTCTCCTGTATGTGTGTGTTTACCTTGATCTTGCGTGGGCCATCACGCAGGGCCCGTCTCTTGCTGGGCGTCAGCATGGTGATGACTTTGTCCAGGCCTCTCTCCAGAGAACCAAACATCTTCCCTCTTTTCCTCTTCTGATCACTGTCTCCTGTACCGGCCATGTCCAGAGACCGAGACCTGCGAACCAACCGCCGTCTCACAATCAAACACTTTGGCTGAGGATTTGATCAAACTCCTCTCCCCCCAATACTAGTCATGTGACAGTATTTGTTTCAGGATAAGGGTGCTTGCCTTTGAAAGACAAAATACATTGAGCTTGTCTTAATGAAAGTGTTTTGGCAGTAGACCTTTTTCACAGCAGCCATTTTGACAGTAAACAGCAGGTAAACACAGGTGTTACTAATGACATTAATGAAGGTTCTGTTCCATTTAGGTCTAACAGAGTCAGGGTCCTGCTATTGTTCATGCTGGTTCACTAGAAAGACTCTGCTACACTTAAATGGAATGGAACCTTAATTAAGGTCATTTGTAACACCTGTGTTTACCTGCAATTTCATGTCAAAATGGCTGCTGTGAAAAAGATCTAATAAGATGCTGCAGTAGGATTCTGGGGAGTTTATGTGAGACTTTTCCTATCCTCTTCCCCAATATCTTCAGTTTCGAGACACTGGAAACAGAAACAGTATCTCTCCACGCTCATGTTGTGCGGCACATCCCTCTTCCCTCAGAGCTGATGCTCGGGTCCAGATGGACTTACAGTGAGGGAGCAGGTAGGGGTTCAAATAAGTTTGTTGGACACTGATTGGCTTTTTGGAATCAAACCTTTCACTTATGGTCAGTCTCTTTAGCCAAAAGGCCGACCTGTAGCATCCTGCATCTCTTTAAGTGACCTCCCCTAAGAGGACTTCTTTGGACCCCCTTCCGCTCCATCATTGACAGTGTTAACCCTATTCTCCGGCTCACACAATTTTTCCTTCTCACCTCACTTCCTGCTCTTCTTACACCTTTCCTTTTCTTCAGCCAGCCACCTCCCTCCCTACCCACATTTTAATCCTTCTTTGCCTTGATCTATTTTTCAATCCCTCCATCCATCCATGCCACCATGGCCACAACCTCCAGGCCGCTCACCTTCGCTCAGGACTGAAGGCCAGTATCTCAATATTTTCAGGCTCCTTGTTCTCCGCTCCTCTTTTCCTGCTTTGCTCTTTAGAGGTACTGCCTGCACCTGCAAAACACACATGCACACACACACACGGAAACACACCATATTTGGTTGACGAAGTCTGAATTCAGACATGACACACCACTGAGATAAAATCATGTTTGTTCATGTTAAGTGTGAAAGTGACAGGTATAGGCACGGTCCTTTGCTTGCATGCATGGAACTGGCTGGCTTTGACAGTGGAGTGAGTCATACGCACAAAGGCTTTGGTATACACAAAGACAAGTGGTCTCTCTCTCTCTCTCACACACACACACACACACACACACACACACACACACCATGGGGTGTGTGTGTCTGCGTGTGTGTGGACAAGGCTGTCAGAGGCAGCATGTATGCACTGTAGCTTAGAGAACAGGAGGCTGTAAGGAGAGCAGGACCAAGCTAGATTCCACGGGTTTAACACTAAGTAGGTCAGAAACGGTATAAGCCAGTTTATGACTCAGTTCCTACTGGGAACTAATGAGGCTGGACATGTGGTCAGAAAATTCACAATGACAAATAATTAAGACTTTAATGATTCTCCATTCATATTAGTGTCCTTCATTTACAGATAAGTGAATAGAATTAGCTTCCAGATAATAACCTCACCTTTCAGTTGACAGTGATAAGTGTGCATGTGCGTGTGTGTGTACTTTCAATGGCATCATGACAGCTAAATCAGAGAAATATGAGTGGCTTTGGGATAAAAACAGGCCCAATAAATGAGTTTATTACCAGAGGACAATTTACTTGCAAATGTGTGGCATGTGGATGTGGCACTTACGATTATGAGAGCTGAATCAAAGAGACAAAGTGAGAGAGAGAGAGAGAGAGAGGGAGAGAGAGAGGGAGGGAGGGAGAGAGCTGGAGAGGGGCAGTTGGCTGATGCAAATTATCAAACAGACAGAGCGCACTTGAAGCCCTTGTTTAGAACAAATTACACTCAGTTACACAATACAGACATATATAATGAACTATGAATATGATAAACAACTCACACTTAGTGTTTTCTCTTTTTTCTCACTGCTGTTTGTGGAGCAACAGACATGTTTATTCTTACCTTTCGGCGTGGTTTTTGTGCTGTTGACGTTACTGTTTTGATTGGGGGTGGTCAGCACATTCTTGGTGGGGCGCGCACTCTTCTTATTGGTTGCAGGGGTTCGAGGAGGAGGCAACGCAAATATTTCAACATCCTTCTCGGGCGCCGCGGCATTTCCCTTGTTCTCACTGGTCCGTTCCCTCTCTCTGTCCCGCCTCTCCTGACGGCGGCGTGGAGTCACTCGCTCCCTCTCTGTGCTTGGGCTGTGACCCCTCCTTTTCTCCACTGATGGAGACAGCAGTCTCTTTAGGAAGACAGAGGTGGGACAAAGGTGAGAAATGGTGGTCTTGCACATCGATTGTTATCCTCAGGAGGAAATTACTCTAATTTGCCTAAATGTCTTTAACCCAACTCCACTTTTCACTGATGACTGTTTAGCGATGCCTGCTTGTGTGTAAATATCTTATAAATGCACCAACAGTCATTCCTACAATATTGTCACAATATTGATATCATGATATTCGCTAAAAGATGTTGTGATATTTGATTTTATCCACACTGCCGAGCCCTATAATGCAGCAAAAATAAAAAGCTGTCACAAATTCCACTGACTGTGTCTCTGTAGTTTGTCGGGGTTGCGGCTCCGTCCGGCTGACCTCTGACCCCCTGGGGCGAACACTTTGTGACTGAAACCCAGGGACAGTCGTCGATGTAGTCTGAGCAGAAGTCCATGGAGCCCAAAACCACAGCGTCCTCATCCTCGCTGAAGTGAAGGGCTTGCTTAGGCTAGACAGTGTAAAAGAGAGAGAGAGAAAATATGAAGAGAATAGAAAGATTTGAGGACACTGTGAACTAAACAGTAAACTCTAACAATTTCCTGGCAGCAGAGGCCACAAAACTAAAATTACAGAAAGTATAAATAAGGAGAATGCAATGAACAGAGCAAGAAGAGTAAGCAAGAAACAACAAATGTCCAGCTCCAACCAAGACAAAAAGCAGAGCATTGTGGGAGCTGTGGTCCCCAGTTTCACCTCTAGTCCCCGATGCAGTGGAGAGCAGGAAGTGGCGTCGCAGACTGGCGGCTCTGGGCGCAGGCGGACAGGCTTGCCTCTCTGTTTCTTAGACAGTAGCAGCAGGTAGGTAGCTGTGGTCTGGTCGTACCGCCACTGTGGAATTAAAGAGGAATGATATTATATACCAAATACTATCTGTGTGCAATGTTGTTTTTCTACATAAAAATCATAAAACAGGAGGAGTGGGACAGATGAGATTTTACACATGCTAGTGTTGTGGTGAAACTACAAACAACAAAATAACACCAACAACAACAAAAAAGAGGCACACAGCAACACATAGAAATGCTCAAATTGCATGTAGCAAAACACACACCTCTTTGACGAGCTGGGTGGTGCTCTCTCGGGAGCGCTTCATGTTGACAGCCATCTCAGTGATACAGTCCTCATCTATATGGCCCAGCTGTAAAAAAGAAAAAAGTTACACACAGTTCAAGACAGACACTACTTCTAATTTTGTGTGTTTGAGCAATATGAGTGTGATTCTATGCAGAAAAAAAAATCTTGTTTATATTGAGCCTTATGAAATTGTTTCAATGGAAGTTACTTGTGCAGTGACTGGAGAAAATTAAGGAAACCACACAAAATAGATTCAGTCTCCACTGTTCAATTTTTGAAATTAAGACAGACATGGTGAAGTAATGTAAAACAGGTGGCACACGGCCCCACCAAGGTTAACAGATGGGAGGGTACTTGTGGTTGTGCTCATGTCTATATGTGTATGCATGTGTCTGTAACTGTGTGTGTGTGTGTGTACCGGCTGTTTGCTGTGCCACTCCACTGGACTGCTGTAGTCTTTCATCACCCAGGGATGGTCCAGAAGCTGTTTAACAGTAAGACGCCGCTTGGGCTCCACCTACAGGACACATCAGGAAACTACAACTCAATATGCAGAGCGCCACAAACCCAACAAACTATCACTATATTTACATGACAACAAAGAAATGTTCCAATCAAGTGAAACATTAAAAACCTTTACTCTAATGAAAATTTCTTCGTTTGTGTTAAAGTGAGTCCATATGATACACAGTAGCAGTGTAATGACTCAACCTTTTCATGGTTTGGTTAGTGTCTCGGTTTTTAGGCCGCAGTTTGGTTTCTATCATGGTTTGGCTTGAAAAAACTGAGCTGACCGAATTCAAGTTTTTTCTTTTTAGCGTAAACATACACCAACTATTCAACACAAAAAGTTAAATAGTTGCAACGCAGCAACAGAACATCTTCATATGTTATTACTCAAAAGCAATCTTGAACATTTAGCATTTCGAATTTGTTCACTATAATTTTTGTGCGGGAAAAAATTACATGCAAGAACTGCGAGGAGGAGGGGGAAAAAAATCACGGTTCACCACAAATGTACAGTTCAGTGAACCAAGGCCTGCAGTTTCAGTACAAATTCATTACACCTCTAAAAGACAGACAGAGCCTGTCTGACTTCTACTGTGGTAAAGCCAATTGGTAATTTACTCATTTTACACTTGTGGGATACATTTTTCTGTAAAAAGGCCGGTGAGGGTAAGTGAAAAGACAGTGGAGACACTGGAAACCCAGAGATGGAGTGGACTGTGGGAATTTGAAGGACTGAACCTGTACCTGCATCATCTGGTTGAGGAGGAGGACACTGCCAGGAGAAAGCCAGCGGGGGTTGTCATATTTACCTCTCTGAGAAGACAACATGTACATTATAAAACTGTGATACACGCATGCACAAAGACAAATTTAGAAACATATTTAGGTTTTTCTTGTTTTCACAGTGGTGTAATAGGTAATAATCCCTTTGGGCTGCATTTGACTATAAGAGCACACAAAAACTATAAGGAATAGACCTAAGACAGAAACACTATGAAATAAATTATAAATACACACTAAATTGAATTTATTCAGAACACAGATTAAACACTTGTCACAGTTAGGGCTCAGACTTTTAAGTGATTAGGACAGAACTCTTAAGTTGGCCTCCACAGACTTTAATATGCAGGGAAAATACACAGACAGAACCACACTTACAGTAATTTTTCTGTAGAGGACCATGCAGTTGTCATCATCGAAGGGCAGGTACCCACAGAGCAGAGCAAACAGCAGCACCCCCAAACTCCACACGTCAGCCTGAAGTTTACAAACATAGAGCATCAACAACATCACATGGTAATATTCATCTGCTGCTTGCTCATACTTTAAGTGTTAGCAAATATTTCACTTTATCACATGTGCATTGATTCACTGCAGACACACAGGATCAGGACAATACATAAAGCTAGAATTGGAGAACAGGCAGGAAATGGATTGCAATTAAAAACCAAATGGGTGATTTTAAAAAGAAACATCCTGAATTCATATACATGGCAGACTCAAAACATTTCCACACTGTACAGATTTTATGATGCGCACTGAGCTGTGGATCTATGCTTCCATCTCACCTCTGAGCCGATGTACGCTTTCCCCTGGATGAGTTCAGGAGCAGCGTACGCCGGGCTCCCGCAGCATGTCATCAGCTCATAACCTAGACCTCCCTGGGAGAGAGGGGGCAATGTGATGAGCAGAACACACAAAAAATACGCATATACCATATTTACATAGTCTACACAGTGCGTATATACTAGAGCTGCAGCTAATGATTATTTTATAATAACATAAACATAGAAAAGCAAGAAAATCAGAGTATCTTTGTAGTGTTATTGAAACTGTAATCAACAAATATTTGCAATTTACTTGATAAATGACTAAAATGACTTTGCACAAAGTATCTAGGCTATAACCGCACAAATATTTGAAACCAGGAAACCGGGAAAGGCAGAAAAGCAGGGCAAAGGGCATTTTAAATAGAAATAGAGTAAAGTGAAATCCTGCAGCACTTGATTTGCAGCACTGAGGAATGTAGACACATTACTGAGGCCAAACAACACTCACTCATGAGTGACACACAGAGCAAGACACAGACTGTGGTGTTGTACCTTAGGTTTGGCACATAAGCCAAAATCTATGAGCTTCAAGTTGTGGTCCTCATCTATCAGCAGGTTTTCCTGTAGAGAAGAAAGTAAAGAGTGTGTTTCTCAGAGTACTTGGCTGGATGCTCTACTTCAAGCAGATCGCAGAAGTGTAAAAACTGTCCCTTGAAACGAGGACAAGCGACACTCCACTGCTCAAAACCATAATCTCAACTCTACATTCTTTCTCACACACACATTTAGTGGTGGATGTTTTTACCGGTTTGAGGTCTCTGTGTGCGTAACCCTGGCTGTGGACGTAGGCCAGCGCAGAGACGATCTGCCTGAAAAACACCCGCGACTCCTCCTCTGACAGACGGTCCTTTGCTATGATGTAGTCAAACATCTCCCCACCTGGACAGTACTGAGAGGGAGAGAAAAGACAGAGGGAAATAGGTTATCATATTCACATTACCATATTCACACATGCCTGGTTTGTGTTTGTATGTGTTTACCTCCAGCACCATGTAGATTTTGGCAGACGTCTCAATGACGTGATAAAGACGGCAGACGTGCTGATGGCTCAGGTTTTTCATGGCCTCTATCTCTACCTTCACACGAGGCAGGTCGTCCTGGAACAGGGGACAATGGTACAGAGAGATGAAGAAAAGAGCAGCCAAAGCAAAAGAATATTAAATATTATAAATAAATTGAATATTTACAGGAAAAAAACAGAACTTTGGCGAAGTAGATAAACAATTCAAAAGCCAAAAATCTAAAGTAACTGATAATCAGTTTAATCACAAGAGATGTAGCATTTCTTAAATCTAGCATCGCTTAAATCTACACAACTCCAACTCTACCACACTTGGCACAGGCCCCCAGGAACCCCCCTGGATAACCAATGGACCGCTGCCTCTCTGTTTCGGCAGGTCGGGTGTAGCCCAGCAGCGCAACATGGACACCTTCATGCCAGCTTTAATCTCACTTTAGAGGGCTATCCCGGGACACTGAGAGCCAGACAGCTCTGTTATAATACAGAGTTAACACAGTCTGAGGAGGTGGAGGGATCTCTTGGCGACTTACCCCTATATCTTTCTTGTCTATGATTTTAATGGCAACCTTCTCTCCCGTCAGGATGTGTCGCCCCAGCTTCACTTTAGCAAAGCCTCCTGGAAAAAGACAGGGGGCGCAATACACACATCACATGTGAAACCGCACTGACTGTCTCCCCAAAGCATATATAGAGAGACATTATACTCATTATCATTGGACCGTCTCTGGCCTCTCTCTTTTCTCACAGCAAACAGATGCCTTGAATTAGACAGGACACGTTACCTGAGCCAATAGTCTCATAGACTTCATAGTATCTGTGGAGCTCGTCGGCTCCACGGGGCTCTGTCCTTTCCACGGGCATCCTCCTCGTTGCAACCACACGATAATGAACCTCCCTGCGGAAAGAAAACCACATTCTTTGTAGCAGGAAAGCACTAAAATTTTAAATCAATTATCTAAATTCAAACGCATGACGCTACAGTTTCCGTGCCCAACACAAACAGCAACTTCTCAGTGGCTAACTTTCTCTCGCTGACGTCAAGTAGCTTAATACAAAATTATTCAGCCAAACAAGTTGGCCAACAACAACGGTCGTCAATACTACCAAGTCACAAAGCTAAAATAACATCTCAGTTACTCTCTAACTGATTGAGATACCTTTCGGTGTTGCGAACATACCTTAAAATGTGTTTGAGTCAGAGGCCACTGAAAACATAACGTCAGACCTCCGGTAGAGATGTTTTGTTACAGAAGTTTGAATTTCCCACTTCGACGTTGACTGCATATCCTGCTTCCGGTTTCTGCGTCACGAACCTCCCTCTGGTGGTGAGTAGCCGTACTGTAGCAATATAATATAATATAATATAATATAATATAATATAATATAATATAATATAATATAATATAATATAATATAAT
>OMKZ01021918.1:33945-57751 GCA_900302535.1 Neoniphon sammara | reverse complement strand
GACGTGGACCACCGTCCCTGCAAAGTTGTACTCTCCAAGCTCCCTGGGACTGTCAGGGTGGAGTTTTAGTATTGAACATCCCTGATTGATTAAATGTATGACGCAAACATTTTGAAAGTATCAGCCACTCCAGTTTTAAAAACAGGAGCGAGTGACCACATGATTGTCCTGTCATGAGATTGCTTGGCTAGTATTTGAAAGAAAAACATCCTGTTTGTCTCCATTGCTGACTGCAGGCCTTGTCACAGTCGGTCTCCATTACACGTTCTAAGAGCAGTTCCCTTTTTTCAGTTCTTGCTCTTGCAGTCTCCATCTGATTTTTCGACCTTCACATGTCTCTTCTCTGAATCCAAATGCAACATCACAGCGGCACAGCAGTAAATAATCATGAACATAACGACATCTTCCCTGTTTACAGGTTTGCTGTGTCAGTCGCATACAGAATGACTAGACACCTCCAACTTATTTGCAGTAAGTTTGCTGTTCTCAGGGTGCGGAGGAAACACAAACACAGCACAAGAGCTTAGGGTACTCACTTAGCAAGGTCCAGGAATTTTGGCCCCTCAACTTTTTGGTGGAAAAGGGGCATAAACTGACCAGTTATAACAAGAACAAAGATAACAAAGGGCGTCATGATACATATGAGACTGTGGTAATAGTCGGCCCTCTGATGGGAGCACATTAGCTGTGCTGTGGGAGTTTCTGTGCCAAAGAGTTGTTTCTAAATACTATATGCTGATAGTGGCTTGGCATTATGGAAACAAAATGTGCATTGTGTGACTAAGTTATCAGCACAAAAGGCAGTTTAGGCAGCGATCTTTCTACCAAAAAGCAGAACAGAACAAGATTTTTCTTTAGTTCTGTGCTCATAGAAGTTGCGTGGCTCCTGCAGCAGCCTTTTGGGGTTTTTTTATACCTGACCACTGGATACAGAGAAGCTCATTGGTTATCCACCTACTTGAAAAGTGAGTTCAGACATTCCTCTGGACCAAGGTCAAAGAGGAAAGGTCACAGGTCAGATCCCCCTATGAGGATGAGCAACGGGCACTGCCAAACGGACCTCAGCCACTCACTTAAGGTCACGTTTCCTTGTGCTGTGGCGTCTGGTTACGTTGGACTCTGTTAGCCCTGAGATACTTGACTATCATAATCAAAGTGGCCATATTTTACATCTCTCTGCTCTGTTTCCTCCACACTGTCCTCCCCATAAGGTGAGTTAGGGCAGGGGTAAAGACCCTGTCACCACCCATCCCAGATCAAACAGTCATCCCGACCTGCAATAGACTCTGATCTCTGTTCATTTGATCCCTCAAGCATGGGGGAGCCTCACACAAACGCTGTTTACGCTCCACTTTGCCGTTTCATGTATGTAAGCTGAGAAGCCATCTTGGAGAGGTGATCTGTCACATCCATCATCTCAGGCTGAGAGTGATGGCTGTTTAAAGATCTGTCGGTAACATCAGGGTTGACATCTGCGAATGCTTGGATGTTCAAACAACAGCGGATGAGAATTATAGTTTTCATTACTTCTGCCAGTGGAGCTGAGGGCTCTGGTTTCACCCCATCCCATCTGTCTGTTTCTCTGTTTGCAGGATATCTGAATGGCTTTGCATGAAGGTTGGTTGGCACGAAGAGATAATTAATTTTTCGTACCCGTTGGCCAAACTGGGTGTGGCAGCAGACACAAAAAGGCTTCTAACTTCTGAATGGTTTCATGCAACACCATTAAACTTTATGTGCTTATCGGCAGACATCATAAAAGGTAAACCCTCTGTAGTTGGCCCAATCAAACAACATAGGGGCACCGGTGAGCTCCTGTCCATTTTAGACAAAACCACCCTGCTATTTTTTTACAATGGTAGAGAGTCACAGATGTTGGCCCCTGAACAAATATCACGCTGACTGGCCACACGGTTTTGCAGTAATGAGTTAAAATGCTCAAAAGTGACTTGAATTTGAACAGCAATATCTCATGTCATAAAAACGTGTTGTCAAATAAATTGGCAATTGGGACATGAAAGACATTGTTACCTTCTGGTGAAGATCTGATATGTGGAACTGGCATATCCTGACAATGGTGGTGGAGTTATTATAGTTACTCTACTGAGTGCCATCGAGTTGATATGTATGTTAGATGTAACAAAAAAAAAGAGTTACAATCAACACTACAACGCAATCAACAATATAACGCTAAAACGCTTCTTTTGTTATGCGTTCAGCAAAGGGTCATCTTTAGGTCCCGTGTTCATATACATCTTTCAGTAATGTTATTAGTTGGAGGTAAATTAATGATCTATGGGGATCATAGGATGTCTCAGTGAGTGAAATGCCTGGAGAGATATGGAATGTACAGCTGTGTTTCGACATCATGGACTCCCTCCTCTCTCTTTGTGTGTCTGTGTGCATGTGCGCGCGCGCGCGTGTGTGTGTGTGTGTGTGTGTGCATGTTTGATTTCTTGTTTGCTGTTTCTTTTTATTGAGGAGAGGCTGCATGATGTGTTTTTTGGATTGCATAGGTGGTTGTTTTTCATATTGTGATCTGCAGTAAGAAGTCATTTAGTGATGAGTTTGGATTTGAAATTCTCTCTCTCTCTCTCTCTCTCTCTCTCTCTCTCTCTCTCTCTGTGTGTGTGTGTGTTAAAAAGTCTTTTCAGCTATTTTGAGATTATGTGTCCATTTTTCATTATGGGGTACCATGAATCCTCCCATGATCCTTTCATCGTTCCATTGTTGGACGCTAACACACCAAAACGTCTCTGTTATTCCCACTCCATCTCAACAAACAAGTTTATTTTCTGTCTTGTATATAATCGATGGTTTCTCATTTTCTGAAGTTTGATGTTCTTTGTCTGCATTTGTATCTGTAATCTGTCTTTGGTTTGTTTTGTCTCAGCATTGGTCTCATCTTTGGGTCTTGTCATCATCTTGTCATTGTCCCTGAGGTCCTGTGTTGATCTTGGCCGGTTTGGGCATTGACAGGAAGTGCTAGGATGTGGTTAAGTCTGTGGTAAAGCTTCTGTATACAGTACATGGATAAACCCAGACCGTGATGAGTCAAGCTGACCACAGATAGTCCACACAAACCAACAAGAGCTCTGAGTATTGCTTGTTTTGTTGTCTGAAGACTGGACAGCCACCCACAAGTTTGTGGGAAGTGTCTGCTGTTGATTCAGAAAGCTAAAGGCGACATACGGTAAAATTTAAATGAATCTGAAACTGCAGCACCTATTCATTAAAAATGCGCCAAAAAAACACACTGTTTAATCACTGCGGGCAAATTTTGTGAATAACTCCAGTTTTCACCTCGACACTCTCTACATTCACAAAGCCAAATTAAGATGCTCTGATGAGAGGAGAATGATGCATTTCTTTATTTTAATAGCTTTACTAACAGTGGTGTGCTGAATGTGTTTGTATGTGAGAGAGAAAGAAAGACCGTGAGAAAGCAAGAGTTATGTGTGCTGTTGACCCAGCTGGATTTATTTCATATATATTGAAGGAGTTGGTGTACATGGGAGGGAGGCACCAGTGCAGTCATAAAGAACAGGGAGACAAGAAAAAACAGCGTTCCTCATTAAGAGAGGCATTTGTCTGACCACTGAGGCCTCTCACTGAACACCACTTCACTGTATACACACACCTAACCACTCACACTCGTGTGTTCACAAAAAAAACTCTGTTAGTGTCCAGCCACATTTTCAAGGAAGGCATGTCGAAGGCAAGTAAGTGGACAAACAGACATAAAGACATTCACATTCAGAGAGAACCTGGAAATGAACACACACACACACACACACACACACACACACACACACACACACGCACACAGCCTTATTTGTCTCTTCAGACTGCTCCTGAAGGGCAGTACTTTATAGTTTAATGACTTGACTTTAACCGACATCTGGCACATTAGCGCTCCTGGTCTATTTGTCCAGGATTCACAGGGTATAATGTTGGTGCCTTCATGTGCTGGGTGGATTGTCGTATTTTCAACTTGCAAAGTCGTAATTACAAGTCTTTGTATTAAAGTGCTTTGCTAATGTTAGCTAGTCAGATAGCCTTAATTATTGTTATCTTCTCAGTGTTTTTCCCCAGTGTAAAAATGTACAAAACCAACAATAACAGATCTAATCAAATGGCTCATTGGGTGGCTGCTAAAAGAAAGTTATATTTAGAAAAATAAAGAATTGCCTACCATCGACTCTTGAGAATATCTTCTCCTCTACATGATAAAACAGCAAAAGTCGTCTCAAGTCATGTATCAAGAAGCTATCATCAAAATTATTATCAAAATGATTCCTCAAGCTTGTAATTAAAACTTGAGGGTGCGTTCACTGCAACTTGTATTTTCGCTGATTTCGATAGCACATGAAGGAAGCGTGTATATCGCTGTGTAGGGAGGAAATATTTGAGAAGAGGAACAATAAATTAAGTATAAAACATTTCAGTCATAACTTGCAGTCATTTGTATGAGTTTAACTTCAGCGTGGCCGTTGCCTGTCCAAGTAGCAATTTTTTTTTTATTCCAATGTAGGAACAGTTGCTGAAAAAAAAGTGAAATGCAGGTTATCCAGTAGCTCCCCCCGCACTGTAATTAACACAGAGACACAAATTCTTTAACATGACTAGAATATATCATACATAATATTTCTCTGATAGTGCTTTTGACCTCCAATGGAAATTCAGCTTTTAAGATGAACAAGCTGTTAACTCTGTAGGTTTCCTCCTCACGATGACACAGCCCTTAATGGTTTTCCACCTTAATAGTCGTCCTCCTCTGCCAAATCCGTTTACAGTAAGAAATTACTACGCTCACTCCAGACACACTTCACAACTGAAGAACCCAGGAAGAGAGGAGTAGGAGGATTTGTTTTTAGACACCATGTTGGCTCAGAGAGGGAAACAACATGCAGCTCAGACAGGCTGAGCCTATCCCTCTGCTATGTCTGATGTGTTAGTAATGATGCAGTCAATGTTGTCTGGGATCTTCTGAGGAAATTTGTCCTTTGTCAAGCCTGTGTGGGTTGAGAGTGGTGCAGTATCAAGTGTACAGGTTGGTGAGGCTAATTTCAGTGAAGAGGGGAGTGGGTGGGTGTTTGGGTATGCAGAAAGCAGGCTTATTCAAGTAAGTGTGTGTGTGTTCCATTTTGTGGTTAAAACTGGAAACACTTCTTTAGAAATGGATGCGTTGTTCCAAGAAATATCCTATGACTTACAGTCACTGCTATGCAACATTATCCATCATTATCTACAGGAGGAATTCAAATCAATAACCCTGTCTTGCCTTGACAAAAGTCGTGTGTGTGTGTGTGTGTGTGTGTGTGTGTGCGTGTTGTAGTGTTGTATGCATTATAGATGTAGAACAGACCGCAGTTGTTCTCCCAGACCCCTGAAGGTAATTCACAGAGCATAAAAGATGATCAACAATGGAGAGCTGTACTGTAAACCAGCAACCACGGATGAGTAATCGAAGCAATCTGGTTCCTGGAGTCTGCCCTGGAGTTTCACACCATTTACACCGTTGTCTGACAGCTCCCATAACAAGGCAAGAGGGCCACAACTGCAGTGGAACGCAGAGTATAGATTGTTTCTTTATATAAGAAGGGCAGATATTGCAGGATGACATCAGTTGATGTTTATGTATAACTTGGAAATGAACACTCACCAGCAGACCCTCGAGCAATGTGTCTTTTGCCTCTAATGTCTTTGCTTGTCTCTTAGTCTCATGCTTGAAGTGTTGAGTCTGGTGTAGCATTCAGTTTCCAAGCGTTGAGACTGGGAGACTGGGACCTGTGTTGCTACGGCAGAACATAGGCGTCAGATTTATGTTAATAACACAGATCGTTGTGAGCTGGCCAAACCCCCAGCTGTGTTGCTGGGTGGTCTGGTTTCATCCGTCTCTCGTGTCACATGCTGCAGTGCGTTAGTGACAACTTGATCCGAGGCTAGGTCAGATCTGGTTCACTTTTTTGTCTGAACATCCCCAAGAAAGAGAGGAAACAGGAAAAGGCTACAGAGGATATGAAATATTTTGGCTAAGTATTAAAGGGATAGTTCACCCATTTTGAAACTCTTGGTATTATTTAACTTACCCCCTAGCTGTTATGTAGGACAGTGGTGGTGCGGTCTTCCTCTCATCGTTACTGGGTACCGGAAACTAGCTTTATGCCTGCCATTGAGGAGTACTTCCCTCCGGCTAACATTCTTAAAAATAACTGCCTTAATCCTGCCAGCCTGCCTTAAAAAATAAATAAATAAATTTTAAAAAATCAATGGTAGAAAGACTCTCTGTACTGGACATGCTAGCTAACATGCTTTTTTATCAGCTGGAGTGGAGTGGTTATTTTTAAGAATGTTAGTCAGGGGGAAGTACAACTCAATGGCAGGTGTCTAATGGTTATCATCTGAAGCATCCAGCTAGTTTCCAGTACCCAGTAACGATGAGAGGAAGACGGCACCACCACTGTCCTCCATAGCAGCTAAGGCAGGCCTATTCAACTGGCAGCCCACGGGCCACACCTGGCCCCAAAGCAACTGCCGAGTGGCCCAGCAAACTTTAATTTTAATTGGCTATTTTAATAACAATTTTAATATTTATTTATATTAAAAAAATCTGATTCTGCACTATGTGTTGTGCCTGGGTTAGATAGGTGACCAAAATATTTTCATTTCAAAAGTCTTAACCATAAGTATTGATATTTTTACAGCATTTATTTGCATTTATTTAAAATTTGTCATTGCAAGAAGCTTTTTAAAAAGTTTAAAATAAAGATCAAGATTTTCAAAATAGGTGAATTATCCCTTATGGTTGGGACCTCATTAATTCAGTTAACATTTGACCTTTTTAGAGGCTGTTTTCCTTATATGCTTGAGTAATGTATTCAGAGCTTGACTGCAGGGACACACACACAATTATTCATTCTCTCCACAATGGTTAAATTATTGTTGTCCCGAAAATATGGAAAAGGTGATTTTGAAAATAGGTGGTTGTTGTGATGGTGGGTGGAGAAAACAGGATACAGTAGCACAATCCCTTTGTCCTCTGCTGAAACAGGCATCAACTATTTTGAGCCTGTAAACTGCAAACCCTAATGGATTTTGCATAGCTACTTGGCGTGTAATTACTTTAATGGGGACCTTTGCTTTGTGTGTCTTTCCGGCAAATGACTCAGACTATTGTCTATGTTTTGGACTTCCACTTCAATGTAGGGGAGGGACACGCAGTTCCTCTGTGACATCCCTGTTTGGACGACAGACTGATGTGACCTGCTTTCGTCTCCTCTCCTAAAAGTTAAATTTAGCAAGGTGCTCCCTGCGAAGGATGCTTGCATGAAATAAACTCTTTTTTGCATAATCAATTTAGAATCAGGAATGGGAATAATTATATACTGCCATTTTTGGCCATAAATTGAGTTATGAATAGAGGTAGTCTACCACCATAGCGTGCAGGCCAAATAAACCCGTCATGTCTTGGCTATATCAAACAGCAGTTTGAAAGGCGCCCACTCAGATGCAAAGATAGTTAAAGAAGAAATTCAGCCTTTTGCATTCCATAAGGGAGGGGAAGAGAGTTTTTTGTATTGTGGAGATAGGGGATCATTAAAGGACATGGTCTCTGCGGTAAAAGACGGCCTTTGTGTGTGAGGAGGGTCTCAATGTGGCCTTTGTCAGCCGAGCCTTCGGGATCTCATGTCAGAATGATGAGGGAGAATTATTCTGATTCTTTATCCGCCGCTTTGTTGCCACTGTGGGCATAAAGTGCCCATTTTGAATACTTCAAAATGGCTACTTTTGAGGGGAGGATACTGAGGCGTTTGCTGTCTAAGCTAGCTATGGTATGGCTGTGTAGGTGGAGGGCGTAGGCAGATACAGGCCAGAGACGTCATGAAATAAGCCACCAAGATGGAGCCGCTCTGCATTTCTATAAACTCAAAACTTCACTCATACATGCTAATTGAAAGCCCACTGAAGGGCCTTTTCACCCAATTACCAAAACTGTGGAAACTTGGAATTGAATGCCCAGTGTGTGTGCGTTTTTCTTTCCGATCATTACTGTTCACTCTCAGGCACCATGCTAGGAAACTCAAGGGGAGAATTTCAAAGTATTCTAATACTTTGTTTCCAATCATGCAGCTAAATTGAAACAGTCATCGTCATTGTCCAAGGGTCTTAATAGTCACTGATTAAATTATAGAGCTAATAAAAGACCATCTGAAACATTGATATGTTTCCACTATGCATTCAAGCTAACACCTTGATGTAAAGCATATCTGTTTTGTGGTGCTGGGGGTTATTGGGTATCTTCTGTGTGTTGTGTCTTTGGTCTCGGCAATTCTTCAAACTGATGTCTTTCTTTCATTCTGTCTTGACTGCAGTGAGTCACACTGTGGTAATGGTACAGGATCCAATGGCAGTGGTTTCAAACTGGCTTTTACATTGTGATTTTTCTTTCCATTTGAGGCACCAGATAAACAGAACTGTGCTCCAAGGCTCCGATCTGCCTTTAATCATGTCCCAAGACAAGCTTGTCTCAGCCATCCATTAGGGTCTTGACACCCCTGACCTGTGGGTTGGGAATCCCTGTTTGTGTGACTGCTCCCTTTGATCATGTACTGTCCATGGTGACCTTTGGCCATGGGCTGTATGTGTTTGTGTCCCGTCTAGTCCAGATTGCCCAAATGATGGTGGCGGGGGTGGTTTTGTTGGTATGCAGCCTTGCTTCTAGATGGAGGGGGGGTTCTGGGCTTCTCCCAGACACATTCTTCTTGTCAGAAGCCAGACTCTCCAATGAATAGGATTTTCATGGACACTTGGCTGTCCATTTTATCTGGACATCCGTCATGAGTCATTCGAGCCATATCCAAAACATCCTTTCAGCACACCAGACCAATGTACACAAGAGATCAGACAGCGCTGCAACAATCATCTGCACTCATGCAACAGCTCCACAGGCGTAAACAACAACTGTATTCAGAAAGCACAGAGTAAACAAACACACCCTGTCACACCTACAGAGCACAACTGTTTTCTCCACACCCTGTCCCATACTGCACCACATAAGAACACATGTGCTTGTGTAGCTGCAGCATGGCAGCAAATGCTGGGGGGGTTTCATGTATATTGCAGACTGTATCTACCTGTAGACCATGGCTTTTTGTGGCCTAGCTCTAACCTGCATATTGTCTGTTTTCTTTGATGCAGGGAGGAAAAAAGCACAGTGGCCCTTGTGGAGGAAGAGACTGCAGCGGAGGCTGTAAATGTTTCCCAGAGAAGGGTGCCAGGGTAAGTCTCATCCTCTAACTTCTGTTCCAGGTAGTTTTCTAAATACCTCTGTCTACCATCTTTAACCTCTGGGCTCTATTTTCATGAATCAGTGGCGCATGGTGGAAGTCATGGAAGGACACAAGGCACGAGCACACAGGGCGTGGCACACATGCAGGTTTGAATTAGGACAAATACATTTATGATGGTGAGGTGACAATGATTACCAATCCTGTCTTTAAAGCAGTGTGAGTTCGGTAATATAATCTGCAATGACATCTGCAGTGGATGCACAATTGCCACTCTATGCTCATGGTGTTTTTTCACAAGATATCATTATCCATAAAAAGGGTTGATAAGCTTTTGAAGGGGAGCTGTTCAAGCACACATCCCTCGGTAAAGCCACAAAAATAGCAGAAAACATGACTGTATCTTGGTCCACGTGCTTCTTCCTTGGTCTGAGCGTATATAAATCCCAGTAATCCCTCACATCAAAATTGCACTACACTGCTTGTTCGCTACTGGCACACCCCTACTGCACCTGTTAAGATAAGATAAGATATACTTTATTGCCACTGCAATGCATTCATACAGTGCATTCATACTGCAGCATTCATTCAGTGAAGTGCCAAAGTCAATTCAGCATTCAACAGTTAACATACAACATCCACACAGAATATTGCACTGCAGTAAAAATGATTTAAAACAATAAAACCAACAATAACAGAATATTGCGGCTTTGTGCCAGTCTCTAACAGAGGCATTTAACTGCTGCTGTTTAGAATTTTACAAACATGGATGAGAAAAAATCTCATCAAAAATGTTGCTTTGCGAGTGCAAAGCCCTGCCATCCACCATGCATCGTAAAGAAAATAGAGCCCTCTGTCTTATCCAACTCTACTCTGTGGGTCTCAGTGGAGGACCAAATAAGGCTGTGATCACATAGGACACTTTTTTAAATTCACCTACACCTTTTTTGAGGTATTTTCAATGATTCAGTTGCAGAAGGTGCGTGTTTCCCCCAAAACTACACACCTTGTGTTTCAGATGCATGTTTTTGGTTGCTCAACATGCCTCAGCTTAAGCCACACCACACATTAGGTCAATGTCATGGAAGAATCACAAAACTAGCATCACATGGAGGAAAGTAAGCAGCCTTTTGCAGTTTCCTGTGGAGAAACATTATTTTTAGCTGTAGCTAGCTAAAGGTAATATCATAAGAATGTAACACTCTTAGAGCTCATATTCTGTCACCAGTGAAGCTCACGTTTGTGCTTCACATTCAAGAAGGAGAAAAAAATGTGTCATATCTGATCATGGCCTAAAACTGGTTATCCAGGTGAAATTAAAGCATCACAACAATGCAATGCAAACTTGATAAACAGATGATGTGATGATGTGAATGGATGAGTTCAGCTTGCCATATGGAAGACTGTATTGCACAAACTCATTATCTGAAAGTGAAATAGGCCTTTCCTCCCCCAGGATTCGCGTGCTTATCACACATTCCTATAAGTGGTAAAATTCACACCATTAACCTTTCTGAGGGAGGAGGTCAGAGTGGAGGCTGTCTCTGGAGTGTGGGAGTCCCATTAGGGAAAGGGAGGGAGACAGAAAGGTTAGAAAAGGACCTGATGCTTGGCTTTTGAAATCAGTTGGAGAGACATAGACTAAACATCAGCTTTATAATTATATAACAGGCTAACAGGGAGAGACAGGGGGTCTACATGATCTACCAACCAGAAAACAGAGATTCTAAAACCAGCGAATCAGGTTATTTAATCAGATTTTGATGTCTTCATTATTCATTAGTGAATAAACTTAAAAAACACGCCAGAAAAATAAGCAAGATTCTATCTAGATGCCTTAAAAACTACTGTATCAGTTTTGTGGTTGTCTGTGGGGAAGGGTGACTTTTTCTCTAATTCAATGAGAGGGTTTTCCAGAGCATAAAGTGGCCACTTTCCATTGTGTCTCTCCCCTTCAAAGAGCGCTCACAGGAGCTGTAAACCTCTCAGTTCAGCTCATATTATGTGGTAAACTCAAGGACTGGAATGGAGTCTTAAAAAAATGCAATAACAGTGCCAGGGGAGGTGTTCTCAAAAAATAGTGAGGTGAGGAGAGGACTGGCAATTGTATTCTGACTGGCATGAACCGAGAATTTACTGGATCAACTTTACAGTAGGTCCGGCCTTTGACCTACACGCTCGCTGTGGATACAGGAAACCCCATGAGGAGGAGCAGAGGGAGAGGGAGAGGAAGTACTTTCCACATTCCACATTTGAAGGATGCAAGGCACGATGAGAGGCTCTCTCTCTCTCTCTCTCTCTCTCTCTCTCTCTGTCTCGCTCTCTCCATTCTTAGACGGATAAGAGGGACAGGAACGTGATTGTTCAATGAAGAAGTGATAATTACAGTACCAAGAGTGGACAGGGCCTTTCATTATACACCTTGGCATGGTCGGAGCTTTGTGTCTGAAAAACAATGGGGGAAAAAAATAATTAAAAACATCCTCAGGTCACCACTCCCTATCCTCCATATTCCACAGCTGGTCTGCTGGAGAGGCGCTATAAAATGTTATCGTGAAGGTTTGCTCCTTCAGGATAAGTTTCTAGTTTCTGAGAAGCCGTTCATTATAAATTCTCAATTGTTATTGTCTGTCAGTTTTTGTGGTGCCTCTGTCTCATTGCTTACATATTTAAGCCGTAAATTTCCCAAGGCTTAAGAGTATTGCATATCAGTTGATCCAAATCCTCAACTTGTAGTTTTTCCTCACGTTCCGTATAATCCAAACTGACGGATTTGTTTGTGAAAACAATGGAAACCAAGATGGATTCTCACAGATGTCATCATCCCCAGTCTCGCTTGGTTCGCATCCTTCTCCTTTCCATTCAAATCTTTCCCTGAGGAGAGCCGTAACGAAGAGCGTTTTGCTGAAATGAGTTGAGCTGATCTTTCACAGCTGGCTGGACTGGCGGAGACTCGACACAGCTGTGGTGATTGGGTGACGGTTGTTTATGGGTAAATGGCGGCCATAGTCATGTCAGGTTCTTGGTGTGGCTGCTCTGTGTACTGGTAGCGGTGTATATTGATGATTCTGTTGTTTGAACGTGTTGTTGTGTGATCATCACTTTGATATCTTTGTTGAAGCTCTATATGGAACAACTTTACATGAACGTTTCCACATGTTACTGATACGCTTAACTAGAGGGACCTGCAATGAGTGCAACAGTAGAATAAGCTTCCTTAGATCCAAGATCCAAAATAATCACTTTGGCGCATCTGTCAGTGGCAGGTAATGTTAGAAAATTTATCAGCCAGAGATATTTTTACCAGCCAAGGTAATGTGTGCAGCAGCAGGCCACATATTTAGCATTTTTTTTATTGATTTACTGGCCAAAGCCAATTTAAAAGGTGTTACTTTTGGATACTCTTGGTGTTACTGTCTAGATCGTTTACATTAGAAGAAATGAAAAGTAAAGAACGTAAGGGTTGCCATGATAATATCTGATATATATCTGATGATAATGGAGACAGCATCATTAGATGCAGTGAGAGAGAGAGAGAGAAAAGATGGAGAGAATGGAAAGGATTGTTCAGCAGAGTTAAGATGTTAATTTCATGGGTTTTTGCTTGGGGGGAGAGCAGAATTTTGGCAAGCTGACTCTCCAACCTTACCACCCACTCTCCTGGCAGAGCGAAGGCATCGAAGGCGTTCAGAAAAATATCATGCTCCCCACAACAAACTTCCAAAGTGCTCATTGTTCTTTTGTATCATTAGCGGATTGTGGTTTGAAGGCTGGTGCAATAAAACTGAAAACAACCTCTAAAACAAACTAACAAGGAAATAAATTAAACACGTAAGACATCTAAAGTTGTTCACAAGGTCTTGCACAGTGTTACACAGCAGTGTTGTCGAGATCTTTGAGGAGAATAAACCCTGGAAAAATGAAGAGATGGGAAACCCCGGCCCACCAAGCTAGATGGTACAGTAAAAGCAGAACACTTTGCAATCTCTAAACCATGAAAAGCATGAGGAATGGAGCACAAGGCACCCTGCGTCCTCACCAGAAAACATGTTTAGCAGATCAATGCTGTCCTTTGTGCTGGGAGTCTTCCTCCCTTCAGTTCTCAGAAACAGGGAGGGGCCCCGGGTATTGCAGGGAGAAATTTCAGCTTTAACAACAGTAGAGGATCAGAATGAGCTCACCATCTCCCCCTGTCCTACATGAAGAGAGAAAGAACTAGAGACAGAGACAAGTAGTGGAAGGGAGAGAGAGATAACATGTATGTGTGATAGAGAGACAGGTTTTAGCCTCCATTATAGACACTATACAGATGGAGAGATGCTATCCCTTCCACCATGGGAAAAGCCGCCACAGTCGATGTGGAACAGGAAATGACGCAGGTCACAGGAAGCTGAGCACAATGACAGTCCACTGATCTTTTTAATATAGACAGTGTCTCTTTTTGTGGGAACAAGATAGATTGTGTATGTGTGTGTGTGTGTGTGTGTGTGTGTGTGGGTGGGTGTGTGCGCGCACGCCTGTTTTTTTGCCAGCGACTATAAATGGCAAAGCGTTCCTTGTTCCATGAAAACAAGTCCATATATACAGTCTGAATTCAGTGCCCATAATAACGTCATGTACTGAGCTTTCCTGCCTCCTGCAGCGACAGGATTACGGAGCAGAAGACAATGCCATAGGCTGTCGATTCGGAAAAGAGATGAGAAACTAGTGAGAATATAACATGCCACCAGTGTCAGGTGGAAATCTTTTCACTTCAATTTGATGATTTTTCATGTCTTTCTACAGGAAAAGTTTTACATTCTCCTCCACACAATTCCACAACAATCAGGCTTACAAAAACTTCTCAAAACCACTTTGATAAACTCAGGGTTGTCACGCCAAAACACACGGCTGTTTTTCTTAGTTCCTGACAAGTTGGAGATAAGGTTTTTATCCAACAACAGTGATTTATGCTTTTTCGTTTATACTTTATATCAAAGTGCCCAATATTGTACCATGGATGCAGACGTTTTAGCATGGGGTGCCCTATTTGAAGTGTGTACAAAAAGATCAAATCAGTTCAAAGTCTTAGCCCTTACGTCATTGGACATGTCCAATGATGTAAGGCCAGTAATCAGCCAATAATCACACATGATTGATCTCCTCAGATGGAAACAGTTTGTCTGACCTTAAGGCTAATGAAGATTGAAGGAAGGAGCGATAAGTCAGCGAGCTGATTTGCTGACAGGCTGGTTGTCTGGCTTTTGGACCTGTTGGAGCTGGACTTATCAGAAGGAGGTATGATGTGTTTGGGCAGTCGTGTTGAAGAGCCGCACAGTCCAAACCTGCAATCAGGAGCCTCATCCGTTCTGCCTGGCCCCGACCGCCAGGCCTGTCAGAGACGAACGAGCCCCTATGGAGCAGTGATGAGAAAGAACAGGGTGTATGGGCGTGTGGACAAGGGGAAGGGAGCCGACGGAAGTGCAAACCTGCTGCTATCACTAAAACTTTGGCTGGGAGGATTTTGTTTTCCCCTGGTTAAGATTGTTGGAGAGAGGAATTCAGTGGGGATCACTGGCTGGCTTTGTCTGGTGTAGAAAGTCTTAGGCAAGCCGTGGGCCAATAAGAGGCATAAATTTAAGAAAAGGAAAAAAAAACAAATCTAAAGAGATGATTAGGCAGGCGGACAGTAACCAGCTGTGTGTCTGAAAACACCACAAAAATACGTGGCAGAAGTGGGAGAGAAATATCGCCAATTGTCGCTAAGGGTAGAGGATTTTAAGGACACCTCAGCCACTGTCTGACCAGAGCCTGTTAAAAATCATGGTGAGACTTCGAAGTCATGCATAGAAGAAACACGGGCTCTTAACTAGCCCGTTAAATCTGCACACCTAACACATTCCTCATGTGGTTTGTTTGCTTTCACCTCTCCCAGACTCAGACGAAGACTCAGAGTTGTCTGGATGTGGAACAGACAGAGTTGGTGAACAAAAGAGCTGAGTAATAACCACAATAATAACAACAACAACAACAATAACTATTTGTACCACACTTTTTTTAAGAAAGTCAAAAGGGACTGTGCAGCAGCAATCATGATAATAATACAGATTTACATAAGCATTAACTTAACTAAGCCTGACTGTCCATTCAGCACATCACACCTCGCTATGAAACTGAAGCTAAACTGACAACCGATGCTACTGTCTCGTTAAAGCCCGGTGATGCTTGTCTAAGATGGTTTAAATGTTTTAAGACAATTCATATACTGCCACCATGTTTATTTGTGTGTGTGTGTGTGTGTGTGTGTGTGTCTGCGAGTGTGTGTGTGAGTGTGTGTGTGTGTGTGTGTGTACGTGTGTAAACAAGCTACAAAAGACAGACACACAAATGCCCCATAACTCCCTAAGTTAGATAATGAACATCACAAGATCGCATCATATCTCTCCCATGACATCTTCGTCTGCCTCAGCAATCAAAAGAAATTCCCCTTCTCTCTCTCTCTCTCTCTCTCTCTTTCTCTTTTTTCCCGCTGCCTAAGCCAAGCTTGACCTGTCCGTCCTACACCCAGCTGTGGTCCGGCTTTAAGAGCCCGTAAAAGTGCCTCACTTTCACATTTTAAGATGATGGGTGCTCTTTAGGGACAAGAGGGCTGTTGTTTGGGTGGACAAAGGAGCATCTCTTTCATAAGACACACATATACACACAGGGGCACATGTACACACACACACATGAAACGCGGTTATCGTAGAAGATGAAGTAATTATACTGTACTTGGGCCACTGAAGGGAAAACTGATTAGATGGATGGATGGATGGATGGATGGATGGATGGATGGATGGATACATAAAATAAACCAATTTTTTTTTTCCATATAACTGAGTGTCACTCCAAGACCTTGATGCGTACAGACTGTTGCAGCAGCAAAAGAGATTAAAGTTGCCACATGTAGGCGTGCAGTCGTCCAGTGTTTGTGTGACCTTGTATGTATTTATATGTATTTAGACGGTAGACACTGACCTCGTGTAACCTCTGAGCACCCATCTGTTGCGACTGTGTTATCATCAACCCGGGGTACATGGCGTGACCGAGGACAAACGGGGTGAATAAGGATCAACATGAGTACATTAAGGCTCAGACAAACTGTATCTGTTTCATGTTGTGGCTGGGAGTTTACCGTCAGATATGACTCCGAGCTTAAACTTACTTAGGAGAGATTAACTCAGGTAAAAATATGGCAATATGCGCTGTAAGTGCGTCACACTTTCACCTTTCTTTAATCGTTTAGTCAAAACACTTCTCAAAGCCTCTCACCCGTTAAATTTTACATTGTTTTCCTTCTGATAACTACAGTTTGCTCTTAATCCTGTGCTTCGCATGAGTTTGATTTCCACACTGTGGCAAGGGAGTGTTGGGTCAGTGCAGAGGGTCCTCAGGGCTATTGGAAGAATGTGACCAGAGTTTTGGGTCACCACGGCAACGCCATGTGTTCCCCATCAGGCCTTGTTGTGGAAGCCTAAGGCAGGGGCCTTCTGCAGGCTGCAGAGGAAACAATTAGTGCTCCTTCAGCCCTCTCACGTTCATCTTTCCCAGGCTTCCACTTTTCTGAGAAAGCCGCATTTTCAGCACAGACTTGCTCTCAAAAGTAGGGGCTGACATCACCCATGGTACCAAGAAGCGTGTACTCAGCACTGTTGTGTCAGTTCTATCATTTTGAACTTGTTGTGGCCTAAGTGGTTGAATCAGTCAGGCAGGCAGTTACTGTAAGTCTTGTCCAAATTTAGGAGGTAGAAACCACTCTCAGTCTTTGTGATCTACATCTTGCTGAAATGAGGAAGATAACCTTAATGAGATCCTATACATTTTCCAGAGATAAACGCACGATAAGCCATCTAACCAGAAACCACACCCACGCTTTTGGACCTTTGCCCTGATTTGCTGACTTGCGTGCTGCCCTGGAGTCCACTTTACAGCTGGAATGGGAGTTGGCGCTGCATCCCAGTGTGGGAAAATGAAAATTTTTTCCAGGATGGCAGAGCTGGACCAAATGGACCGTAGGTTTGGCCAGCTGGAACCATTGGAGAGTGCATTAAGAGACACAGCAGATTACATGGGTATCGCTGACTCTAATGTGATTGGCTTATGTCCATATCAATTAGGGCCAAACTCAAGGCCTTGTGAGACTTGGATGGATTATACCATCACAGCTGGGTATTCCACTGTTGACCTCATTATCCATTCTCATTTTACTACGGCAATACATCAATATCAATGATCATGTTGTTTTCAAAGTTCTGATCCTTGAAAGACCTTTGTGTTAACTGAATTTAGTTGGGTCAAAACAATTAATTCTTGAAAAATAAATAAATAAAATGAACTTTCTCACACTTTATAGGGGTTTTCCAAAGGCCTTCCAAACTGTTGCTCTCCAGATAAAGTACATAATACTTAACTTAGTGCTCTTGGGTGCCATATACAGCGCAATAGTACAGCTATGTTGAGGAAATTTGAGTTTTTCTTGTGTGGGCTTTAATAAACAGAAGAGACAGTGCTCTGGGGGATCCACCGTATGGAAGGATATGAGCTTTAATGGCATAATAATCATGGCGATAAATGTAAAAATTGAATTATAGGGGCTAGACACCCCTACATAAAGACACACACACACACGAGCAGAGCAATTCAGGCACACACATGCATACGAGGGGTTAGTCTCTAAGGTGAGAGTAACACCTCATTTGAGACTGTATACCATATTTCTCTCTCACACACGCGCACACACACACCCGCAAACTGCAGCTGTGTCCTGTTTAGACACACATGTGCTTGGACCACAGACTCGAGGCGTGTCATTCCTTCAGCGTGAGGCAATAGCACAGGTGTCAGGCCCCGAAGACCCCTGAGATAGCTGGAGGTCCAAGCTGTGCTGTTCTCAGCCTGGGATCCTCCTGAGCCTTGATCTTAAACACACACACAACCTCGCAAAAGCAGCACACACACAAACACACACATGCATAGAAAAGGAATTAGTAAACGCAGCCTAACCACTGGTCATAAGCACCCCCCTCGTGCTGGTTGCCATCAATTCTCAGGCACATGCATATGCACGTGCTCAGTAAGGACGACACATGTGCATGCAGAAATTAGCTCAGAGTCTAAACACATTAATTCTAATGTAAACTAGGCTCAAAGTGGCCAAACCACTCTGTGCTGCAGTGCTAAACAAGGACAGGACAGGCGGACCTCCATGAGAAACACAGCAAGTGACAACAAATGACTTATGTTTGTCTGAATCTCTTCCATTTTTATCCCCCTGCTTCAGCCTTCTCTTTGCGCATGAGAGATTTTAAGAGGATGAGTCAGAAGAGGATGTCATTGTACCAGCGGAGAACATTGTTGTGAAGCTTCGGGTGCAGACAGAGAGATGTTTTTACACGGACCAAAGGTTTATTTCCCAATGTCTTGGCATTACGCATGTTGTTGATACTCACTGAAGGCTTTGTAACTCTTTCTCAGAAAGCCATAAGCCCTTATTAGATATTTCTTCAGTGGAGGTCTAGTCCCTGATCCGACTTTTTGCTTTTTGCTTTTTCTTTAAATCTGGTTCCATTATTTTACATCCGCTCTAATCTGAAAGTATCATGGGGCATTTTCAGAAGTAGAGCATTTATCCAGCAGGGGATACGGGAAGCTGACCACCCCTGACAGCAGCAGGGAGATCTAAACACACTCTCATAGATATCTAAACATCTTGTACAGACGTTTATTTACTCTGCCTGAGTCCTCCTCAGGGTATCCAGTTTGGGACCCTCCAGCCTCCTCGTCCTCCGAGCCGAGCCCCTCAAGCCTGCTGACCTCCCCTAACCCCTCATCTCCCCTGTAGGGGAGCTGAGTTCCCCGTTCCCCTGGGCATCATGGAGAGGGGATGTTGATCTTTAGGAAATCTGTCCAAGAGAAACATGTGAGCCGGGTTGCATGGGTCACACACCAACGGGACGGAATCCACCAAAGTGCCTCAGCCAGCCAGAAAGTCAGATCAGAGCAGGGCGGTAACTGATAACCTGCTGTAATCTGCTTTCCCTCCTTTATCCCTTCATGCCTACCTGATTTATCTTTTCTTTCGTTTTTCCCTCCCTTCGTTCCTTTCCTTCTTTGTTTTCTCAGCTCCTCTCTGCCTTCCTCCCTTCTTTCCATCCTTATTTTCTTTATTCCTTCATATCTTCTGTCCTTTCACTCATTTCTTCCTTCCTTCTTTCCATGTTTGCCCCCCTTCATCTCTCAATGCCTCCCTTATTTTCTTCCTTCTTCTCCTCTTCCCTCCATCATTCACACAATCCTCCATCCATCCATTTTCCATATCAGCTTACTTTTATTCAAGGCTCAAGCCTGTCCCAGCATGCACTAGGCAGAAGGCAGGGAAACACCCTGGACAGTTCGGCAGTTAACACCATATTTCCTTCCCTCATTTCATCATTCTGTCCATTCTTTCCTTCCTGTCTTTCTTCTCTCCTTTCCTTCTCCCTTCCTTTCTTACATCCTTGCAACCTTATTTCCTCTTTTCTTTGCCTTCCTTTATTTCATCCCCTCTCCTCTCTCCCTTCACTCCTTTGTTCCTTTTATTTCTTCTGTCTCCTTCCTTAGTATGGAGGACCACACCTCCATACTTCACAGCACCTCAGTAAGTCCTATGTACAGTCGGTAGGATCAGCCATATTTCTCAGTATTTACTACATACTTTTTGAATTACAGCCTCCTGGGAATTAGCAATCCATCACATGCAGCTCACAGACACTTAACATGATTTCAAGTTCAGCTGGAGTTTATATGGATGAAGGCTGTGTGAACTCAAGTGCACATAATGTAGCCCATTGAAGGCTGTGGGGATGTAAGGTGCTGTCAGTTTGCTGTCTCTCAGCGATGACATCATAGGATACAATTCACACCACATAGTATCAGTCTTTCCATCCTGTTTAGATTCCTGTGTTATTTCTGAGAAGAAACTGTATATCCTAGAAGCAGACTACAAGGGCAAGACAGATGAGAGTTTATTTATATATATTTGCATTTTTGGTGATGACACCCTTCCGATTTGCAATAAAATACACGTAGACTGAAATAAATAGAAAATATCTATGAAACAAAGACACAGAAATATGGTTTACATGAGTGGGAAAGCACAAGGAATAATTTATAGGTGTTTGTGTGCAAGTGCATCTGTGTGTCTGTGTTTCCAGAGAACAGGGGGTATTTCATAGCTCAGATTAAGTCATAGACTAACTGTTATCTCATGGTCCTGTGGGAGAGGGACTGATCCCATGAACTGAAGCAAAGAGCTACGAAATACTAGACCCTAAAGATCACAAGACAACAACTACTAAACTACATTTTTTAATTTAAGCTGATTAAATCAAATTGTTCAGAGAGCATTATTAAACAACTGTTCATCAATTGACGTCAGAGAATTTTCATGTAACACAACATTCTTTCTAATTTGACCATTCCTCATCAGAAACCCCTGTATGTACTGTCCCTTTTACTTCCATATCATTTATTTTTAATCGCTAAATCTGCACACAGATAGGACATTGTAGAAACTGTCCTCTGTGGTTCCCACCTTTTCCAGCCAGACAGACAGACCAACAGAGGCAGCTTCCGGCCATTTGTTTATTGATTTATTTTATTCTTTTCCAAGGTCAGAGGTTAGCATACTGGTCTGTCTTTTCCCATCCTGCTCTCAGTGGGTCATTCCTGAATCCTCCATCCCAGAGGAGACTGTGGGCCCAGATTAGATTTATGCTGTCATGTCAGACTGGGAGACTATTAATGGATCTGGAACTTAGGAATCAGAAATGCAAACGCAGAGCCACATACACACAGAAGGACACAGAGAGAAACTTTTGGTCACTGCACTTCATGCAGCATGAAGAAGAGAGCTTTTCTCAGAGTTTACCAACGTGGGTCAGACATCTTAAAGGCATTAGCCAGGTGGAAACACTGCAGTGAAGAGGACACGTAAATGTCAGTCCTGAAATAATTAGTCAGTAGATTGTCAGAAAATTAATTGTTTATTATCTCAGCCAGGAGGTCATGCATATGGTCAAGTGTCTGTCCGCTGCTAATCTAGCAAACTACTGGGCCTCTTAGCCTAAAATTTTTTATGCATAGTTATGACTGTATGAGGAAGAACCTCTTGTGGTCACAGTGCTTCAAAAACTTTGAAAAACGTTTGTTCTTGCTACTTCCACTCCCTCACTCCATTAATTGTCTAGCTCACTCAACCATCGCTGCTCTCTCCCTCTCTCTCTCTCTCCGTATTCTACCGGGCCTATCAGCATAATAGGCTTTTTTTTTTTATCTTATTGTGGCCGTGTTTGCTCTGATTGTGGGTGAATAAATCCAGGATGTGTGTTGCCTTTTCTGGGCATGTTCATGAAACACACTGCTGATGAAGAAAGTCAACAGAACACAGAGCAGACACATGAGAGAGCAGCACTATAAAAAGTGTCTGATGGCTGATGGAATCTGTCAACATGCGGGGGTTAAAATAGGTTAAGTAGCCTGATGCTTTACCACTGTAAAAAATGAAGTGTAAAACAGCCATCGCTGTTTCATACGTCAACAGATTAATTCGCCTAATCTTGGCACGTCTTTGGACGAGAGACAAGATCAAAGGCATCATGGAAAACCCTTCTCACCCTCTCTACAACGAGTTGTGGCACAAAGCAATAACAACTATCTACTTTATATGGACGTTGTGTCCTCACACATGCCTAGCAGAGATTTACACTCTATTGAGTGCACTCATCTTGTTGATAAATTGTTTTAATAATTTAGCAAGTAGAAGTCCAAACATTTGCTATTTAGAGCGTCACTAAAGTCTGAGGAAGTTATGGACTAAGGAAGCAATTTGATGACATCACTTTGGACTCTGCTAACTTCACATGAGCATTTCCCAGTAGTTTTGACACTTTATAGACCAAATGATTAGCTGTTTAATCAAAGAAATAATTGATAGATTGATCAATATACAGTGTTGATTTAAATAATGTGTTTGTTGTTGCAGCCCTAGTAAATATGCCAACTTGGAATTCAGCTGTGCTTAGAAAAGTACCACACATTGCACACATAGGCACATGTTTGAGTAAATAGGGGGCAGAAATAGAGAGAAAATAAATAAATAACTTGAACCATAAATACCGCAGGTGAATAAAAAATTACTTTTATGTGTATGTGTGTGTGACACACATACACACACCTGCACCTCTGGATCTTATTATAAAGCTGTAAAGTCACCTTCCTCACCTCACCTGCACTGCACTGGGTGCCTTGTTGAGTTTAGAGGTTTGCTTCAGACCAGTGCTAAACTGGTGCTTGCTTCTCCTCATCCTGACCCACACAGATCATTTTTGACTGGATGAGACTGTCCAAAATCCTTCTCACACATTCCTGCAGCTGCGGGATGTGGACCTGTGACACCTCACTGTCAGTGACCTACTAGATTTATGAAACTCGGGGTCAGAACCAGATGTAAAATAGCCCAGGTAGAGCTGGGAACATTTAGGAATGACAGCATGAAAGATGTATTTAACTGTGGAGACAGGACTTATGTTTATATCTGCTGTAAGACAACAGCATACGATATAGACTAGTGTAGAAAGCAGCAAGTGAAAAGTTAGGGATTTTTACCTGTCAGCATCCCATCATCCGACACCTCAGCCTCAATCACTTAGTTCACCTTGCCCATGGTGTGTGTGCACCTGCATGCGTTTCTGTGGTAGTTAATGCCCCTCCAATGAGGTGAGAAGTGATCGGATAAAAAGCAGATACAAGTTGACAGACCTAATCCAGAGCCAGAGGGTCTGGGATTTTATTGCACTTTTACAATCTTTCTCATAATATACTTTTCCTTGCACCCTGTCTTTATTTCCTGGCGGTCTTTTCTTTTATTCATCTGTACTTATTTCTGTCTGGCCTGATCTTGTCATCACACTCTACTTTTTCCTCCTGAGGCGCTCACACTTCTCTTCCACCTGTCCATCTGTCTCCCCGTCCCTTTTATTTAGCCTTCTTATTCAGCTCGTCCCTATTCCCACTCTAGAAATGTGCCTGATTGTCTGGATGTGGGACAAAGACTAAGGACTTAAATGCAGGTTATATTGGGGAGTGACTGTTATTTCACCCCACTGTCCATGAAGCCTGTGCAAAATCCAGTGTGTAATTTTAAGAACTCCTCATCATCAGTCTGAAAATAGGCCTTTCCTTCGGAGATGCAAGATTTCCTTGAACGGCAGCGATTGGTGTGTGGAGCGTGTTTTATTGCTGTGGGCTTATAGAGTTGCACACTCTGCTGCAAGGCCTAATCAGACCCAGATTTAACCCCAACACTCATCCCATGCACACACACACACACACACACACACACACACACACACACGCCTCACACCCTTCTATTTGCATTCCCATGACCATAACAAGCCTTTGATTATCACTCGTGGTGGGTATTTCCCCAAGCCTGTTTGCATGGCTGTTAAACAAACTGG
>OMKZ01021918.1:0-23549 GCA_900302535.1 Neoniphon sammara | reverse complement strand
TTATAAACTCTCAGACAGGCTCACCTGGTCTTCCTGGTGCACGTGGTGATGTTGGGATGACGGGGGAGTTTGGTCAGCAAGGCGATTCAGGAGAGCCGGGACTCCGAGGTGTCGATGGACTTCCTGTAAGAAAAACAATATAATAAAGTCACCTGGACACTTGACACATATACCATCGATGAACATAGTATTTTTATTTTGTTCATTCTTTTCCTTAGTTTTGCTTGGTCATTCTGTGTTCCCTCACACTTTGTTTTACCTTGCAGGGATTTCCTGGTCCCGGTGGTTTGCAAGGCCCAAAAGGCAGAAAAGGTGACATCACTGTGGCCAAAGAGAAAGGTGCGGTGCAGTCTGTTATTCTATTTCATTTCAATAGCAGGGTTGTAGGTGCGTGGAGGAGAAAAGCACTTCAAATGTAAGATCCCACCACTGGATAAGCATGTATGTTCAGTATGTATGTGCAATTGTGCGTATGTGGGTGTTTGTTTGTGCATGCATGTTTGTCTGTTTATGTGTGTGCATGCATGCATATGTGTGTGTATGACTGCATGTATACATGTGATCTTCACAGGATATCGCGGTGACCCAGGGGAACACGGTCAACCCGGCGGGCCAGGAGTGCAGGGGGTTCCAGGCCCAAGTGGGCTCGCTGGCTTCCCCGGCAACCGTGGTCCTCCAGTGAGTAGAGCAGTCGCTGTCATGATGATATTTTCATACTGTACTTTTTCATATTATATTTTTTTAGTTGTTTAATCAGTTCAATCATATTTCATATCATATAATCATATGTCATTTATGCGCCTCATTTTCATATCAGGTTATGACATTTTAGTTCACTGTCTTAAGGTGTTATGCAGTAGGTTGTATTTGCATTTGTATTGCATTGCTCTGTAATACAAATTGTATTCTGACTCATATATTGTGATACATATTATATTGTGTTTTTTTCATAGATATATTTTCTTTAGTTGTAATGCACAGTAAGTTATGTTTTATCTAATATGGCCAATTCTATTCTTATTAAGATCCTGTCTTTTTGTTGCTCTCTCCTATCATCTGCTGTTACAGTGGCCCAGTTTCCCCATGGAGATCATCAAAGTCCATTTCATCTAATTTCCCTCTATGGAGTCTGACCACTCAGTGAATGACTACTGGATAATATTGTGTAGTTTGAAGTGTACAATAATTGTTCTGGTTCCTGTTAATAGGGTGAAGGGCCTGTGGGAGAACCTGGAGTGAGGGGCTTCCCAGGTCGGCCTGGCCCACGTGGTGCAGCTGGGGAGAGGGGAGAACCAGGACAGGCTCTTGGGGCCCCTAAAGGTCAATCTGGTTTACCTGGTGATGACGGCCTGGCGGGCTATGATGGGGTCCCAGGACCCCCCGGCAGCCCAGGTGAGAGGCAGCTGACTGCCTGATCCTTCACCTCCAGTCAAAATCTTGACATGGTGTCACAAATTATTTCTTTCTTTATCCAACATCTCTTCCCAGTAACTTTCCAGTTTTTTCTCTCTCTTTAAACATTCCATTACCTCACCATTGTAATTACATACTCTCTTATCATTTAATGCAGAGCAGCAAGACAGATATTAATGGCTTGTGATTAAAGGAAGGAGGCATGACAAATAAATCTTTGCCAGTGGTTAATCTTTTTTCTTTATTCACCTCTCCCGCTCTCACTATCTTTCTCTGAAAAAAGCCCTGATGCAGCAGCTGCATCCCTCAAACCAGCAATGGCGGAGCTTGTTTGAGATAATGCTTTTGCTTTAAAATAACTTAACTTGTTCTGGATGCCTCTCTTTTTCGTTCTCTCTCTTTCTTTCTCTCTCTCTGTCTATCTATTTTTCTCTCTCTCTCATCTGCAACTGAAAGGAGGCTGTAGTCCAAGAGGAGATGGAGGACAGTTGGATGTAACAGGTAGCTGGTATAACAACAACTTTACAGCTCCCTTTGTAACAACTCTTTTGTGCTTTGCTTTTGTATTATTTGAGCTATGTGCATGATAATGTGCATGACAGTTGTTTTCCCTTCACAAATTGAGTTCTAATGTACTTAGTCACCTAAGGTAATGATAATGCACTGTTTTGAATCACAATCCACGCTGGGCAGCAAGAGAGCACAAATCCCGACCTAAATAGCTGGATGACAGTCGTTACGACATGAAACCATGATGTTATCCTGAACAATGTGTTGCTGTCATTTTTCTCAGGCCCTTGTGATGCTGTGCGAGGACCTCCAGGGTTGCCTGGACCTTCAGGATCCTTTGGATTACCAGGTTTCCCAGGTAACATGACAAGAAAGAAGTGCTTACTTACGCCAGAGTGGAAATGCTTCCATACTTAATTCCCTGTTTATATGTTGTGATACAACAGGCTCCAAAGGTGAAAAAGGACCACAGGGTCTATCTGGAGCAGAGGGGGAGAAAGGAGAAAGAGGAAACCAAGGCATAGGCGGCCCTGCTGGACCACCAGGTAAAGAGTGAAAAAATTACCCACACCCGTAGACCAAGACATAGAATAGAATATAATCGAACTTTGAATCATTGCTTCAAATAATGCAGTTTTCTTTCATCCAGCTCATTTTCATTTCTTACCCACCGTGGATTTCCTATGCAGGTTTTGCTGGCCCTCGTGGAGACTTGGGGCTGCCTGGTAGCAAGGGTATAGTAGGAAACCCTGGCTTACCAGGTCTGCCTGGTCGAGACGGGGTACAAGGTGAGAAGGGTCCTCATGGAGAGATCTTTGGAGCCTCACCCGGACCCCCTGGTGACCCAGGGCAGCCTGGTTTTCAAGGAAGCAAAGGCCTATCTGGAGATCAAGGAGAGCCAGGCTATACAGGTATAGCACGTTTTCATCTAGTGATTCATCAAATGCAATGATTGATTTGTTATAGTAATCTCTTACAATTCAGCAATATTTTCTTATGTATTTATTTATTTATTTATTTAATTTTCATCATCATGGGACAGAATCTGATCATTTGAAAAAATAAAGAATTTGAGCAGTACAGTTTCATGATTTTCATCATCCACTTCCTACAGGAATGCCTGGCATGCCTGGTATGATTGGTTTCAAGGGTGAGGTTGGTCCTGCAGGCCTTCAGGGGGAGGAAGGGAGACCTGGGCTACCTGGCACGTATGGCTACGGTGTGCCGGGCAAAACAGGCTTCCCTGGGCCACCTGGGGACATTGGACAACCAGGTTAGACCCACACACATGTGGAAACACACTGTCATTCTCTTTCACACATAAAGGCGTACACACACACACACACACACACACACACACACACAAACATATATATATATATATATATAATATACATATACATACACGCCCTGTTTCTCTTAAAATATCTGCTTCACACAACAGAGAGTTACACCCAGAGGATGATGCATATTTACCTGTGTCCTATGCTCCAGGCCTTGCTGGAGAGAGGGGAAGTGAGGGCAACCCCGGACCTCCAGGTCCATTCGGACTAAAAGGGATTGCAGGGACTTCTGGTAGTGCTGGTCCCATAGGAGAGCAAGGTTCACTAGGTGACTCAGGAGTACCTGGACCAGAGGGTTTCCCAGGACTTCCAGGACTCAAGGGTTAGTTTAAATACAGTGTAATGAGGCATCATATTAAATAACATGTAAATCTAAATGCTAGTGTTCTTTGGTGTTGTTTTGTTATTAGTGTACTTGACTAATTCAAAATGTTTTTTTCTTTTACCTCTGCTGTTTGTGTCTGGCCCAGGAAAAAAGGGTTCTTCAGGCATGTCAGGCTTTCAGGGACGCTTAGGTGATCCAGGAGTGTTGGGCTTTGGCGGGCTGAAAGGAGAACATGGAGTGATGGGTCAAACTGGTCTGAAAGGAGGCATGGGCCAAAGTGGGGAGAAGGGTGAGGCCTTCTTTCACAAACATTTTGGTATTCCAGTGGGTCATTTAGCTGCTAAGACTATCACATAAACCTCACTCTACCCTTGGTCCATATCAGGTGACCGTGGTTTGAGGGGGCCACCGGGGGAGAAGCCTCACATCCCTCGCCAAGTAATTGCTGACATGAAAGGAGCCAAGGGAGACCATGGTAACCCAGGGCAACAAGGTTTCACCGGGCCCAGAGGTGTGCAGCAGTCAACACGCCGTCCAGTATCAATCACACTTTCCTTGTCACCATTCTCCGTCTCCTCAAACCTCACCTCCACCCATTTGTTTCTTTATCACAGGTGCTAAGGGTATGCCTGGTATCCCAGGGGAGGGGGGGACTCACGGTCTCCCTGGAGAGCCAAGCCATGAGAAAGGCTTCCATGGAAACCCAGGTGCAATGGGGCTCCCGGGACAAAAAGGAATGCCGGGCCAAACTGGAAACCGTGGCATTAGCGGCTTTGAGGGGATGTCTGGCAACAAGGTGAGCAGAGCCAAAATAGGAATACACATGACACAGTAGACATCTATGCAAATTAATGTGCTGAAATGCTGTATGGCTAAATAGTATGTAATATGTAATAGTATGCCTGAAGGGTGATGCAACTAAATGATGTGGCACTGACTCATCCGAACAATCGTAGCAACATTTATTTTTCCCTATCAGTGCAATTTAGATTAATGCTGTAATCACTGTGTCATCATTATTACCATTAAAGCTAATATAATCAAAATTGCCAAGGAACCATGAGGACTGCTTAGACTCAACTGACAAAAAATGTGGAATAAGCACAAAATAAATTACGTGCTTACTCCGCTTGGGCTGACCAAAAGGATCATGTTAACTCCACCATTAAATTGTGCACTTATTCCATGCATTTATTAGCTTAGTTTAAACGGGTCTCATGGTTCCTGGGCAATTTTGATTGTTGTAGCTTTAATTTGTACAGACAAGCGACGAACTAATAGGAGGGATCTATTCTGTAAGGTCTACTAGTGTGTTTTCCTGTTACCTGTTTGCCTGTTCAGGGAGAAAAGGGAAGCCCTGGTGCCTATGGTGCTACAGGAGAAAGAGGACGCAAGGGATTCAAAGGTACAACCTCAATTTACACCTCACACAAATATAATTCTAGGTACTTGTTGATAGATACCGAGTAGGAAATGATTATCTTATTTCAACTATAGATAATTTTAGCAAACTTTTACAGGTGACAGAGGTGATCGTATAGACATTCCAGGATCCACAGGACTGAGAGGAGAACTTGGTTTCCCAGGGGTGATAGGTGAGTCACACAGTTTTCGGTTTCTTTCTGGTGTTGATCAACATCAGCAGAGCGATGACAGCACAGTCAGAGGTTCTGACTTGGCTGATGTGAAATGAATGATCCCATCCTTACAGGCCAGAAAGGGTTCATCGGGCAGGCTGGGGACAGGGGTGGCTCCGGTTTCCATGGTATCGGGGGCATGAAGGGAACGGCGGGTGATCCTGGCATAGGTGGACAACCAGGTATGAAACCCCCTTCCACTTGCTTATCACGTATCCTCTAATTACAGTATGTTACATTATCTTAAAAGTTTCACATTGTAGCACAATTACATGGCAGTGGCTTTGACCCTCGCTTGTATGCAGACTTGTGCTCAACAGTCATTTTTTTTCTCAGGCTCAGACGGACAGAGGGGATCTCCTGGTAACCAGGGTCAAAAGGGCTTTCCTGGGATTCCTGGAAAAACCGGGTTCCCTGGCTCATCTGGCTTCCCAGGGGACAAAGGTAAGAGGCATAATATCATAATTAATCTACTTTTGTGCAAACACATACACACTCTGACACACAAACAAACATGCACAACTGGATCAAAGCTTCATATTTGTTGGCCTTCATACTTATTCTGTCTTATCTGTGCTAATGTGTGCAGGTTTCCCTGGCCTGAAGGGCCTTTATGGATTACATGGACTGAAGGGTCAAAAGGGTATCATTGGAGTTCCAGGTATGCCAGAGAATTTTAAGTATTCACTGACCACACTAACTAACCTATCTTCTTCTATCACCAAACACACTCTTTTCGCCTTGCATCACAGGTGCTTGCCAAAAACATGGACATGATGGTGGATTTTCTTCCATCGTCTGATAGGTGTTGTGGACACTTCAGATGATACTAGATTATAGATGTGATGCAGCTAAAGTTTAACAAAGCATCACGTCTTACAATATAAATCAATGAAATGGTTGCAAACTGAACTCTACTTTGCTCCCCTCATCTTGAGCCACTTGAAAAAACAAACCAAAAAAAAAACAAGCCAGTATCTCAGGGGTGCGGGCATTCATGATTAGAGACTCGCCAATATTTAAATATACGGGTGCCATTACTTTAAAACCAAAGTACAGAATATCTCACCAAAAGGGCAATCAAAAGATAATTATGGTATGAACCCCAGCCACTAATCACAATAAGGTGAACAACCAACAAAATGAGCAATTGTATGTGAAGAAGGATATTAATTCATCTTCATGTAACATAAACATTAATCAGACATAATTTACCATAATATACTGTATAGTATACTATGAATTCATATCACAAATATTTCTATTACCTTGAAAAAGTGATTAAACACTGGGTGAGTTCACTCAGTTTAGGTGGGTTTTTATGTTCTACACTACACAGTGTTTTTTCAAAACATTTTTCTGTTTTTCAGTTATTTAAGACCCTAGGCCCAGACACATGTTTTCTGATGTTACCTTTTATCTCTTGTCAGGTGTGGATACCCAGGGACCAGCCGGAGAGGTGGGACTCAAAGGTGAGAAGGGAGCGAGCGGCACCGCCAACTACGAGGCTGGTACTCCAGGCACAGCGGGTTTGAAAGGCTTCCAGGGACCTCCAGGTTAGTCACTACTCTGCTGCACTCACAGGGTCTCGGGAAGACTAGAGGTCATCTAGGAAGCAAGATTGCTGGTTTCTCAGTGAAAGAAAAAATGACACATAGCAGCACAGAGAACTAAATTCCCATTAAACCAACATAAAAGTTGAAATCCCATCCTATGTTTGATTTGCTTAGGTGACCAGGGCCAACCAGGACTGCCAGGATTCCAAGGTCCCCAAGGCCAAGAGGGGACCCCAGAGAAATCTGGACCCAGAGGGGACACTGGCTTCCCAGGACCCAAAGGATACGCAGGTTTTTGTTTACACTTAGACAAAAGCAAAACATTGTTAATGGAAAGAAAAGCAGTGGGATATCTCTCTCTACCTTGATTTATTATTTTTTACTCATTTACATGTAGTGTGTGTCTGTTTCACTGCTTATGTCTATGGTGTTCTTTACCAGGTTAATGTATAATGCTGCACATCCAACTGTGTATTAAACTTTTACTTCTGTCAAATTAGGTCATAATTAAAGAAATTAGAGAGCTGAGAGAGTTGTAACTTCATCAAGACTGATATATTGTTGATGGGTTCTTGTTCGCCTGCTGTCTTTACCTGTAATAATTTCTTTTCTCAGGTTTCCCTGGACCGAGAGGATTTCCAGGTTTGGAGGCTCCCCCTGGAGAAAAGGGTATTCCTGGACAGTATGGATTCCCTGGATTCCCTGGTAGAAAAGGATTTAAAGGAGATCAAGGCCCATTAGGATACAGAGGACACAGTGGTGTGTCTGGGAAGAAAGGTATAGATACAATGTGTAATCTTTTTCCAAGGATAAGCCATTTAATAGTAGCTTCTATCCAAACTTACCTACTATGCCATGAGTGTCAAGATATTCACAACAGAAGCTCCTAAAGATAATCCAACTTCTAAACTTAGCTGGGTCAGTAATACATACTTTTTTGAGTAGGAAGGGTTGGGATACATTATGGTCCCGCAACTGAACTACATACAACCTGAAGTTTTGTAACAGTGTGAAGCTCTACTTAATGTTTTGCTGCATCTGATAATCTATGTTGCAAAGTTTGGCACCTAACTGCAGATCTTATCTGGGTCCCTACAATCTGGGCACACCCGTGACTTTCATGCTGTATGCCCAGAAAGCTTGATGATATGATCATCTGCTACTATCTATCCACATAGGCTTGCATTGCTTTTGTCTTGCAGGCGTGAAAGGAGAGCAAGGAATGATGGGAGTTCCCGGGAGGTCTGGTGTGCAAGGAGAGAGAGGACCAGTTGGTCCAAAAGGAATCACCGGACCCCCAGGTAAAACATGAACTTTAATATGATGTTGTGCCGGCATTTTTACATAAAACTGCTCTTAGTTCTCACTGGTTCTCTGTTGCTTTTCATTTTATATTTTCTTTTAATGTGCTCTCATCGCATTATCCACCCTTCCTGCAGGTGCTCGTGGGGTCCCAGGCAGCCAGGGTCCGCCTCCATCCCCTCCCAGACATCATGGGGAGAGAGGCCCCCCAGGACCTCAGGGTATTCGAGGACCAAAGGGGAAGCAAGGTGAACCAGGGCCAGAGGGATTCCCTGGAGATTCAGGTTAATTGCCTTACCATTCTTACGCTGATGATACACAACTGAATGTGTTTTCTATCTCATTTGTTTAGTGTTCTACTGTAAAGCACATTGAGCTTTCCTGTGTATGAAATGTGCTATACAAATAAAATTCGCATCACTTGACTTGACTACTTAAATGTTGGTTCTTAAACACCTCTCAATGAGTTGTCCTATAAAGTGGCATAATGATACAACTTCACTGTACAGGTTTCATTGGACGCAAAGGCCACAAGGGCATGCCTGGAATTGGTGGTACGCCAGGTATCCCTGGATTCCGGGGAGAGGTTGGACAAATGGGCCACCCTGGTCTGCAGGGCATGGAAGGTGCGTCTGACACTGTGAGGCAATTTAGGATTAGGATAACTAAGCCTGGATTAAAGGATTTAGAAGGAGGTGGAGATTACCAAGAGGGTTTTGATCATTATTTTAATGAGAGTTGCTTTAGTGATTCAACCAGCAGGGACTGAGAATTGAAAGTTATCCAGAGAGAACTGGGGACTCGAAAGTCCCTCAGGGTCTTATCACATCATTATGTAATTAGCTTAGTGGGGGTTTGCCAGAGCTTTAAGCAGTTATGAAAGAATTCAACTATATATATGTAAGCATCCTATTTTCAGGTTTGTGTTTACATAAGTAAATTTTAGAGGATAGAAGAATAGGTATCAAATATCCACTGTATGGGTTCATTTGTTTATTGCAAAAGATAATTCTGAACTCAAATCATGCTCTCCACAGGTCGCCGTGGTAACCCCGGTATCCCTGGGTTACCTGGTATGCCTGGCCGCAGTGTCAGTGTGGGTTACCTGCTGGTGAAGCACAGCCAGTCAGAGCAGACACCCATGTGTCCTGTGGGCATGTCTAAACTGTGGGATGGCTACAGTCTGCTGTACTTTGAGGGACAGGAGAAGGCCCACAACCAGGATCTCGGTAAGTCAGAATGGAAAGTCATGGAAAGTCAAGTCCAAAAGCCCCACTGGAAGGATAATTGTTCTAGATTTACCTTTTTTTTGTTGTTGCTACTTTAGACTGAAAAATAAATGTTGTTGGTGTCAGTCTATTGTTTGGACATATGCCATGGTTATACTTGTCTTTTCAATGCGACTTTTATTATCGGATCATGACAGTACAAATAAACTGGAAAAGTCTGTGAATGTTCTCAAATTGGAAGAGATCAGGCTCATTAGATCATAATACAAAATCTGCCTTGGGAGCATTCAGACATCCCAGAGCATGAAAAAAACTATCACTACTAATAGATTTCACATTTCAAGTTGAGATGCATTGGCATTTGTGATAGGACTCAAAGAGAGGAAAGGAAAGAAAGGAAAGGACCTCTAAAAGCTTACCAAGATCATTGGCAGACAAGTGAAGACTTGCAGCTAATGAAACTAAGAGTTACAACCTCCCATTCCTGTCGAAATCTCGTCTGCTATGGCACAAGCAATATTCTCCTCTGTGATAACTTCCTGTCCCCTGGCTGCTCTGTCCTCTCAGTTCAGTTGTGTAGGCCAATTCTATTCTTTTAATGCAGATTTTTAAACAAATCAATGATGAAATGATGAATGTGATCTAATTTTGTGTGTAACTGAAGAAAATGTAGATAAGGGGCAGAACAGAATCAGAGATCATTTCAATTTAAACCATCTTTAACTAAATGTGTATAATTCTTAAAGTAAGGCATGTAGGTCAGGCTTGTTTTATGCCTTTTGCGCAATACATTTGTGTATTGCAAGGTATAATTTTGTTGGTTGACTGCATTTTTCAGGATTGGCTGGTTCCTGCCTTCCACGGTTCAGCACCATGCCCTTCCTGTACTGCAACCCTGGAGATATATGCTACTACGCCAGCAGAAATGACAAGTCTTACTGGCTGTCAACAACTGCACCCCTTCCTATGATGCCTGTGGAGGAGGGCGAGATCAAACCGTACATCAGCCGCTGTTCAGTGTGTGAGGCTCCATCTGTTGCCATAGCAGTCCACAGTCAGGACATCACCATCCCACAGTGCCCTGTGGGCTGGCGCAGTTTGTGGATTGGCTACTCCTTCCTCATGGTGAGTTTTGTTCTAAACAAAATCATGACTTGATCTCTTCTTTTCCATCACAGTAAACATTAATATGAAAAGGTAAGGAGTGGTGAAATCAAATTAAAAGTGTTAACGTGCTGGATTTTAAAAAAATTAATATTGTCAAAATGATTGATACCTTGATATAATTACTGTAAACAAATGAGACCATGGTCAAGATGATTGACAGCTTTTTTATCACACCACTTGTATTGTTAGTACAAGCATTTCTCAAAATGAATCTTTTTTTTCTTTCTTTTTTTTTAAGTTTATGCTGATTGGTCAGGTTACCTCTGTCATTTATGTAGCTCTTAGCAGTGGTTTTAGGTGTCATCATTTACCTGCCTTCAGTAGAAGCCATCTGCTACTATTAACTTTGTCTGATATTAAAAAAAAACAGCTTCCACAGAATTGAAAAATAAGTTAATGTATCACAGTGAACATGCTGCCTTAATTATTTAAAATATTTTTGTTGTATCATTATGTTATTGTACACAAGTGTGCAAGTGTCCACCAGAAAATCATTTCCCTTTGCTGTGTCCCCTTAGCAGAATTGTTATGATCACACCAATGATTTCTTATTTACAGACAGAATTGTTAGTGGAGATGGCAGTCAAATTCAAGATAGTTAGAGAAATGAAATATTTGTTTAAAATGAAAAAAAACCCTAGGAAATCCACAAATATCTGCTTATAAAGCATGCAAATAAAAATTATTGGAGGTTATATTAACTACTTGTAGATATTAGTATACAAGCTACAACTCAAAATTAGACTGGAATTCTCTTTAAGACCACATTTCCCAGAAACCAAATGACTTCCTGTTGCCAAGACGATGTTGCTACTTTAAATTAATAATAATAATGATCACCAGCTTCTTTTGCATGCATTTATTTTCTATTTTGCTTCACTGAATAGGCTAAATTTGTCAGATATTATTCGGACATCAGCGTTGGACTCGTTCTATCCTCAGCCCTCTTCCTACAGAGTGTATTCTTTGTGCCATAAAGCAGGATAGCACATTTCCTGCTAAGTCAGACCCAGTGTCACATGATGCAAACTGCAGTTTACAGCAGGTAGAGGCTGCCTATCCTCTTGGCAGTGGTCTGATTTGTTTATGGTAATTACATTGTCTCAGAATTAAGGAAGTAATGACTTACTGATGTCCAAAAGCCACATTTATCAACTTTAAATATAGGACCAAATACATTAGTGGTCATTTCTTGGATTCTCACCTCCCTCTCTGTCTCCACAGCACACGGCAGCAGGAGATGAAGGGGGAGGTCAGTCCCTGTCATCGCCTGGCTCCTGCTTGGAAGATTTCCGCACAGCACCTTTTATCGAGTGTAACGGGGCCAAAGGCACTTGTCACTACTTTGCTAACAAGCACAGCTTCTGGCTCACCTCCATAGAGCAGTCGTTCCAGAGCGAGCCGGCGTCAGAGACCCTAAAAGCAGGACAGCTCCTGTCACGCATCAGCCGTTGCCAGGTCTGCATGAAGAACCTGTGAGCGACGCTTCCCAACTCTCACCCTTGACTCTGTGTTTTCAGCAACGCTAACAGGAAGAAGTTGTTCCATTGACAGTGATCTAGTGTCATCCTTCTCTGTCCATGTGCTAAACCAGTGAAATAGAGGGGAATCTGAAATGCTGACCTTTAGATCAGTGCAAATGGGAAAGTTTCTCCCCGGACCACAAAGCTCAGGCTTAGAGACGGAATGACTGTGTGACGCCTCGAGCGATCAAACGCCCCACTGTTGATAAGAAGTAGAATAGAGGCCCCACTATGAAGTCAACAGCAACATGGAAAAGTGTATTTTTATATGTTTAATGTGGAATGGTGCTTACTCTTTAACTTATTACCTCAGCTATGATACATTTGTGTTAATACATCAGATACCATATACAACATACAGCTGAACCAAAGATGCCCATGTGTATGCACTGCTTCATTTAGTACTTTTTTCTAAGTATGTTTTTAATCTTGTTCAGGGTATACAGCCCAGAAATGCCACTAACATTTCTTAACTAATTTGTAAATTATCTCTGGTTTGAGGTCTTTGTTGGTTGACACACTTTACAGTATTATTCTACTTTCCTTTCAATGTTCTTACAAAATTTAACATTTTTTCTAGAATGACAGTCATTTCAAGTTGTTAATTTTACACATTTATCATCTATCTCTGAATGGTGTATATCTTGTATCTTTTCTTTCTTACACATACCGTTTGATCACACACAATGCACTGACTCTCTTCCTTGTATTTATATCAGCTGAATGAACTTGATTTCTTCCCATCAGAGGTTTGAGTATGTATGTATTTTTTGTCTAATTTTACCCATGTAACTGTTGTTTTTCCTTTGCAAATTTCTACTAATAATTTAACTGCCCTGAGCTGCCAGCAGTACAGAATGTAAACAGCTCGGATCAAAGGTCTGATCCAAAGATTTGACCGCTGCAAATCTTTGTTTGGTCAGCAGTCTGGTTTAGAGCTTTTCTCTCACACACATTAGGAAGTAGGTCAAACATGCTATTCCACCTAAACACAGTCTTTTAATCAGGACAGAGTAAATTCATGCCATTTATTTTGATGTAATTGTTCATTTCCAAAGTTTCATTGTATTGTAATTGGAAAAATACATTAAATGCCGTTTGTTATACATTTGACTTATTCATTTCCTCTACTATTTATGTGCTGCTCCAACTTGGACATACCAGATAAACTGATTTACATGATTTCAAAATAAAAATCTTTATTATCATAGCAACTTTACAAATTTAACAGGAATATTTACAATGTGAATTCATTTACACATGTTCATCTGCCAATGAATGTTACGATATATAAATGCTGACAGAATATATAAAAGCAAAGAAAAAAATTAGTGATTTTCATGAATTATGAAATCCTTGAAATTAGGACTACAACCCAGTGCAATGTGCCACCCAAATAACAATTAGTGCTGTTAGAACGTGAAATCTGTGAAATTCCCATTCCAAAACATTAAGAATAGCAGTGATTGACATATAATGTGTATTATTTGAGTACATTAAAAGTGTTTTTGCTCACAGACGTCTTTGGGAGCTAAGTGCATTTTCAGTCATTTGGATGGAAGGTTTCACTCTGAACCTCTTCCCTTCCTCACACATAGCAATCCTTAAAATATCATTAGACACTATGAAACAAACAGTTTCATTTTGATTGTCTAATAGCATTGTGCGTGCGTGCATGTGTGTGTGTGTGTGTGTGTGTGTGTGAGTGTTACCAGGCAGTTGATGTTAACAGAGCTAAACAAGGCAACCAAGCAGCACCATCTCAGTATCTTGTAAGTGCTCAGACCAACATGTTGACTGTCCTTAAAAAAAAAAAAAAAAGTCCCTCTCTGGTAGTGGAAGCCCCTTCACGCTCCCCTTAGCAGCAGGCAGCCTTGCCCCGCTTGCCCCCCCTGCACTCCTCCAGGTCTACTGTAGGGGATTCTTGGTTCTCGTTCCTCTTCCTCAGGATGGAAGGCAGCACCAGGTCAAAGAGCGTCTCAAACAGAATGTCCACGTTGTAGCCCGTCTTGGCACTTGTCTCGAAGCACATCTTCTCTGCGGGCAGGTTGCTCTTCTCTTCCAGGCCCTTGTAGCGCAGTATTCTCCCATACAGAGCCATAGCATCCTCATGGCAAACCTGTTTGTGAACCATCACACCAGTTAGCGAGGTCGGTGAGGCGGGAGGTGTGGGGCAGGCAGACAGTACCTGTGACCCAGTCTCTTCCTCGCACTCAGCTCGGTCCTCTGAGACTCCATCCGAGTCCTGAGGCAGCTGTGCTTTAGGGTCTGTGAGATCGGCCTTGTTGCCCACGACGGCGTAAATACAGTCATGGTTGGCCGTATCCGTCAGGGAGAGGAAGCGCTCCTCCAGTTCAGCTAAGCTCTGCCAATTGGTGACATCGTAAGTGAGGATGACAGCCGCTGCACCTCGACAGTACATGGAGCCCAACCCATGGAACTGCTCACGGCCTGGGAAGACAAGTGGACATCCATTCAGAACATATTCAAACCGCTTACATGTATGCAACACAAGAGCCTAACACACACAGAGACAAAAGGACAATACAGCTATTCAAAATCATTCACCTTTAACCTGTTTTACAATATCCAAAGAACAGCTGATGAAGAGAGGAGAAAATGCTGCACAAGAGAAACTGAGGCAACTGTGGCGAGACAGTAGTTGGGAAAACAAAGACGACCTTTGTTGTTTAAATATGGCCGACTCTTGAGGGTGCACAGTGCGTGAAAAATTTGGCAGTGTGGGTGCCTTTTTATTAATATAGGGTATGCAAGGGTTCTTTGTTCCCCATGTTTATTACATCAACTGCAGCAGCAAAACATAAGCAAAGCAGCAATTCTTTGATCCTGGTCCAAGTGAAATGTGCCACCTGGTCTAACATAGGTGGAGGAAACTTTGTGGATTCACAATCTGGAAAGCTACAGTGTCAGTGAGGGAAAAGAAGAAATAACATTGTTTGAGATCTGAGAAAGTTTTCTCCTGATATTGGTGGTATTTTTGTGAAACATGGACTGCAAAAATATAAACACAAGGTTGTTCAATTTATTTGTATTATTCCTGAATAATTGGCCAAATGTAAATGGCACTGAACATCAAGATTTCCAGTAGGGCTACGATAGAGTTGAAAACATCAACTTTAAACATCAGGTTTTGACGACAGTCCCTAAAATCAAAGAGCAAAGGCTTCTCTGTAGACTCATTTATGACAGGAATCTCAATAGACCTGAATGCAATGCAGTCACAACACATGTTGCATTTTGTATGGTTGTAACTTTCATTTTTTCTCCACTGGCTATTGATCTCTTTCCCCTTGTAAAGCAAACATGCAAAACCACATTGGTGAATGTAATGGAAGAGGATAAAAAATCCACAAACACTGCCTTCTGCATTTGAGAAGATACTTCTTTCCTCAAAACACATTCAAATGTCAACAGCTTACATTGACTATGAACTAGGTCACATAAGCAAATGTGAAAGCAATATTTTCTCAACTACCGCAACAGTGATTATAAATTGTTCTTTTTCCAGTAATTACAAATATATTCATTAATGAGCTTTTACAGTTTTACTGCTTTACAAGTTAGGCTACTCAAGGTGGAAAACAAATATCCACCAATTGAGTAATTGGCCAACTTAACTCTTGGCACTTTGGCAAAAAACATTCTGGGAAGGAGAAGGACTGTGCAGACTGAGAGAGAGAGAGGGCACAACAAAAGTTGAATCACAACACATTATCACCAGAAAACTTAAGGAAAAAAAACACAAACTGATATCTAGAAGTGTAAGATTATCTAAAGGTGGACTCTTTGTTTAAACATAATTAAAGTATTACGACAAAATAAAAACACCAATCAAAACATAAAACAAAACTCAGCCCTTCCTTGCAGAGGCACCACCTGTCTTTCTGGAAAGTACTGCAGCATGTAAAGAGTGGAAAAGACAAAGAGGGGGTAAATGTGGAGTCATGACTGTCTCTGCCAAAGTCGTCCTTTCATAGCCCTGTCATGTGACTGATAAGAGGAACAGGGCAGGCAGCTGAAACGCCTGGAGCTTCGAAACTAAGTCATCAACTGTAAGAGCCTTCTAGTGAACAGTGGGTAAATAAGCACCTCAACTTGTTTTGAAAGCGTTCAGCAGAAAATCTCAACGAATTTCAGTACAGCCCCTGTAATGGCCAGCCTCCCACACTTTTATCATCTGTGCTGACAGGTCTGCAACTACAGCCTCAAAATGACTCAGTGCTGATCCAGCTTTTCTCCACCCTACTGACTAAAATAAAAGAGCGCGACAGCATCCTGTCAGAGGTCATGGGGATATGGAACACGGACAGGAAGTGGTATACTGGTGACTTGGTCATTCCTTATCTTTGTAATTCACCACGATGAGCTACTTCATTTGTGCTACATGTGTTTGCCATAAGAGGCCTACTATAGTTAATATTTATACAATATTGTGAAAAATGCAACAGTTTCGAGATGATTCAGCAATAGCAAGTAGACCAAGATCATTATTCCTCAAAAGCCAAGGTAGTTAAAAAAAATAAAAAAGAAATAAAATACATTCTTACAGTGTCAGGCCACCATGATTCTTAGTGTTAGCTCTCCTAGAGATAAATACTCAAGACAGGCTTAAGCTGTGAACATATATTTAACAAAACTGTTTAAAAAAATTTTGCAATACAGTTCTGAAATCCTGGGATTACAAATCATTGAGTAAGTTTGGAAAACTACATGAAGGTGCAACAAGGGACTGGTTCTCTGTACTGCCACTGAATAGGCCTAAACAAATAAATGACTCTCTGTTACATACTAAACTGTCAGTTACAGGCTTAAATTGCTGGATACGGGTCATCACTACCATTTTATCACCACCAGTCCTTTAATCCTTATTATTATGATCTAAGTGTCATTCAGGAACTGAGGAAGTTACCCCACTCTGTCAGCAATGTGATGACAGGTACAGAGCAATGCAAACCAGAGTCTGTTCTCAATGGAATCGTGTGGATGGGAAACTTTCAAGAAAGTCTTTTTGGCTTATCATTGCATATCTTCTACCAACAAGATATGAGGCTTGTGTTAATTAACTTCCTGAGAAGTAGTAAGTGTTGTGACTTGTGAGCATTTTGAGCATTCACACTTTCTGATGGGCAGTACGTCATGGAAAAAAAGAGGTCATACCAATAGATTGATTGCTTTGAGTATAAAATTTAACTTTTGTAATCAATCCATGTTTTTTGGATTGACTTTCAGTGGAGCAGAGGTTTGGAGGCTTTCCAAGAGGTGAAGAGGACCACAAACTGGAAGGCAGCCATCTTCTCTCATACCTGTTACAACAGTATCATTTGGACCCCCTAAGTCAGACACATATTACTGAGTCCTTGGATGCCATAAATAGGCTGGGACTAGTTTTGGTATGTGATATGTCATGAGTAAACTGAGGACAATGGTTTCAATGAGGTCAAACCCGTCCAATTTTAAGCAATAGGCTAAGCCCTAATGCAACGCTTCAAAGTCATTTCATAAGAGCTCAATGGTTCAGCAGCAGGAGACACAGAGTTGGTCATTGCTTTCATAAAACAGCAGCAAAGTAATTGCATTAAAAAATGTAAATGTAACACTCTTTATTTATAGTGGCAAGTTAAAGCTTTTATTTTAGGTCAATGATAAACAAGTGTCAGTGCTTCAAATGCTCTACACCAGCTTTCAAAGTAGGGTGTGGAAACCCACAGGGGTCCCTGAGGGGCTTCCAGGGGGTCCGCAGAAAAATGAGAAATAGTTCAATTTTGCTATACTTTAATTCACTAGCAATTATTAGGATACAAAAGGTCTCAGTAACTATTTTGCCATCATATTTTATGTTTTTATATTTTGAATATATTTTTTTTATATTTCAGGCTTTAAGTTTTATTTTGTTCTCTTCCCTAATTCATTTTATGTCCTATGAAACAAAAGGAAGCACCAACATATGTCAAAATGCTTGGCTAATAACGAATTCTGATTCTGATTTCACCTCTTTGAATCCACTATCAGTGTTCAAATCTGACATCTAAACAATACTTCACACAAACGAGAATATTTTCATATCATGGTGCCCAGGGTAAACCGCTTCAAAGGGGGGTAAGGGGTTTAGTGAATGTCAACTTTGGGGTCTGCAACATGATAAAGTTTGAAATCCCCTGCTCTACACATCATGTAGTTTCTTCTGGGGCTCATTCATTACCGTAATGCTTCAAGTGATACGCCTTAAAAAGTACCATACAATACCCAATTCTCAAAAAGCTCTTAATTATTGTCCTGAGTATAATAATGGTTAGTTGCTATTTGTCCGCAAAACAATATAGCACGTTAACAGTAACGATGTTGGTAAAGGACATCCAACTTTCGGCAACGGGAATCAGGAACATTTATTGTGTCACATATGCGTGTTTAACGGGTATTTTACAACGGCAGTGATAATGTCTCGATCACTTATAAACTGAACTATCGCCCTTCTGTGTTATCGATCCATTATTTACATAGTCAGAGGTAACTGGAACGGTCTCAAAAATGTGGACGTGTCTCATGAGATAACTTGCCTCAAAACACGCGAGTAGGTTGAAATCAGCTGTCACGTGCCAATTGCCCCAGGTGTTGGACTCACGCGTTCTCAGGTAAATAAAGTTGATAAACCAGGTCAGGGAAAGACAGGCGAAGTGAATTGAGTGTTAAGCAAACATCAAAACATATGATAAACCACGTGAAATGAGTATTACCAGCGGTGTCCCATATCGAGATATTGTAGGGTCCCCACTGTTTGAGGTAAAACGCCCCTCCGACGGTGCTGATGGTGTCTTTGAACTTCCTCTCCGTGTACCTGTGGAGCAGGGACGTCTTCCCCACGTTCATGTCTCCCAGGATTACAACCTTGACGTCGGGCTTCTTCATCTTCGACCCCTCGGGCATGATGCTAACTTGTGTCGCGCCGCAGGGGACCTTTTTCTTTACCGTCGAATGAAAACAGTCTGGTTGGTCAGTTTAACTTGAGTTTGTTGGCGAATCCCCGTCGGAAAGTAGCACGTAGTTTTTGAGACACGCCATTCTGTACGTGAAAAAGAGATGGTGTCAATGTGACGCTAGCAGTTGAACGCGTTAGCTCATTCTCAATCAGATCTGTTAACCGAACTTCAAAAAGTAAGTGAGATGAAGCAGGAAGTAGGCTAAGCCAATCTGTAGGTAGAAAAGGGTACGCCTGATTTCTCACATCGGTCCGCCCCCGCAGGCGGATGGTACCATATACACTCGAAAAAGACACATTTAAGGCTCCCTCCTTCTAAATCTTTCTGTATAGAAAATGTGCAATCGGAGTAACTAAATATCGAGAGACTCTAAATAAAATTCTGTTTCTCAAACTATCAGCAAAACCATTTGGACCACCCATAGAAGTGAAATACCGATTCCGTGTGAGCTATGGCCTTATCAGGTGGCTTAATAAGATGACTCTTTAATGTAAAATATGTTTTATGCTATGCTGAGTGATTAGTCTAATTCAGTGGTTCTCAAACTTTCGCTCGTGACCCCTTAAAATGAAGCGACGCCCACTCGCGAACCCCCTGCTGTGTATGCAGAGCAGTGATCAGTCCAACAGAACAGCTCAATTTTCGGGTTGTTTAATTTATTTAAATAAACAAAAGAGTTCTCAAATTTTAAAATGAATCAATATTTCACAAGAAAACAACCGAAAAGCGGAGAAAACGATTTGAAAAAATAAACCTGATAATACCTGTTTTCCTATGTCATAATTATCTTGCGACCCCCCTGGGGGGTCTCGACCCCCAATTTGAGAACCACTGGTCCAATTAATCCCTACGCTGGAAGGTGCACTGCTTTAAGAAGGCCGCTGTACCTTTAAGAGCTCCAACCAATTGAATTCTCATGCTGCCTTCACGCAATCTCGTAAATATGAAATGAAGTTTTGGGCGCACATGAATAACCCACAATAGTAATATGACTAGAAAAGAGGGAATATTCAATCACCAAGAACGGATGAATGTGAGCCATGTCAAGCGATGCATTTTATTATGTTATTGTGTGGCATTTCATTTAAATTTTGGTGCATTTATATTTTCTTTTTTTTATTTAACCTTTAGGTGTCAGTAGTCGCACTTAAAACTGTTTGGTTACTACATTAATTAAAATCTATTCTATATTTAATATAGATTTTTTCCTGTTTATTTTGCCATTGGAACATAAAATAGCTCCGTTACACTAGTCACAGAGTCCATTTTCTTTTATTTCCAACCAAAGAATCTCGCATGCGCGAGGTGAAATGTTTACGACTTGAATCCTTGGATGCAGAAGCGTACGAGGAGCATCTAAAGGCAGCACAAGCTTTCTTCCTGTCCTGTACAGATCAGTGTCGACTCATGATCAAGAATATTTTTGTGCTGTTTTCAGCGTTGACACGCAGTTCCAGTTTAGGTAAGAACTGCGTACAAGGCTTCCTTTGGGGGAAAGCGGCATATCTCCGTGGCTGCAGGGTCAATGAAACACTGAGAATACGAGCAGAGAGTCAGTGACAGGATGCAGCAAGAGACTCAGATGGTCGCCTTTTGCTTTATCACAGTTACGCTGTCGATTCTCGTAACGTTGGTGTGTTTGAACGAGAAAGGTAACGTGGACGCAGTATTATCAAATCCATTTTGATGCCAATTCTGTTATTGATTCTTGGCTTCCTTACTGATGCCAGCTGAGTAACCCTCCATGTGTCAGTGCATTCCCTTAGCATGGGTAACGTCAAAGCCTTGACATGTTGCAAACATAACAATCAAGGGTCTCTAGGACCCCGCAGACACCTAGAATGGGCGGTGTAGCGGGCGGAGAAAGGTGAAGTTACCCTCAGAGGACTGATCAGAGGTCAGTTTTGTAATTTACCCTAATGTAGCTTAAAGTTATGAAAGGGGTGGGAAAGCTGATCTACAGTCAGTTTGCCCCAGAAACGTAGTAAGCAGCTACGCATTTCGCCAACGACGTAGAGGATAAATACATTAGACACGGGTTTAGGCTTAGGTTAATATACAAAGAATTTCTCCATATAAGCTATTGTAATGGTCCCAGAGTTTAAAACTTAAAGCATTGCTCTTCCAAGTCGTAGTAAGCTACCTAAACGATGAGCTGTTTTTGTTGTTGTTGACGTTGTTTGGAATAACGTCGCCCCGCGGCTTTGATGCAGCTAAGAGCAAAGATCTAGCCCAGACGTCTATCATAATCCGCAGTGTTAACATCTCCATTCAACTCGCTGTCTTGGAGGTTAGTCCATATACGGGAGCTTGTTTGGATCAGCTATGCATGCAAATACAACACGGGGTTTTTTGTGGTCGGATGTAGAGACAAGGACCTTATTGAATATCTGGGGTGAGCAGGATATCCAGACGGCGCTGGATGGAAACTTCCGAAACAGCTTCGTGTACCGCGATGTTGCACGGAGACTGGGGGTGATGGGCTTTGAGAGGACCCCGGAACAATGCAGGGTGCGGATTAAAAGCCTCAAGAGACAGTACTTGCTAGCGAAAGAGGGCAATCTACGGAACAACGGGCAGTACCACAAGATCTGTAAGTTTTACGACACCATGGAGAGAATTTTGAGCAACCGGCCCGCTATTGACCCTCAGGAGTTGATGGACAGCGGGGCGGGCGGAGAGGAGGCTGGGGATGGCGTGGAAGAGGATGGAGAAGATGCTCAGGATGCATATTCGGAGAGCATGGGGGAATGCCCTGTTCCCGCAGAGACTGAAGTGAAGTTGGAATATCCATCTGTTCCCATTCCTATTCCTGTGAAAGTAACAGTGGGCAATAATAGTAAGTGCACTCTCTTTGTCCACATTACTCTGTTAGTTGGATGCAATGTTTTTCACCCTCTAATATGATTAATTGAACTAATACATCTCATAATGTCTCACTCCCCTTCACTTCAGGTGCTTCAGTAAGACCAAATAACAGCAGCCAGTCAGCCAGTAATTTGTCATCCAGCAGACCTAAAAGGCCAAGGAAGCGGCGTGCTAACTTCCCCATGGAGAAGCTGATGGAGCAGTTCCTGGAGCAGAGCGCCCAGGCTGAAGAGAGCTTCTACCGCATGGAGGAGCAGCGCTTGCAGGCCGAGGACCATCGGAGAGAAGCTGAACACGCCAGGGAGCTGCACATGCTCCAGATGCTCGGTCAGATGTTCTCCAACATCTCCTCTGCCAGCCCCGGCTCTGCACCGACACCCTCGAGGGCTGCGCCACTTGCCCGCGTCCCTGTGTGCTCCAGTGCCTCCCCCACATGTACACGTGGCCAGTCCAGCCATCTCAGGCATCCTTTGCCCAAGGCAGACTGTTTCACCCAACAAAGTCAACTGTTGAACCCAGATCCGCAGTCATTAGGTATTAGCTTTGGTGTCACATGTGGAACGTCAAGGTGAAATGTGTGAAGAGAAAGAGGAAGTGGAAGCTGTATCGGCAATAATGTCAAGGCTCAATGAAAGAGCCGTCACTCCATTACATCTTTATTATATATGAGTTAGGTGGTTTGTTAGTTTTTGACTCTGTTAGTTATATATCTGGTGTTTTGTTGACTAGTTCTAGTAGTATTGTGTCTATGAGGGACACCTGGTTAAGCTAGTGACTCAAGTTAAGATAGCTTTCCACACTTTAAAATTCCTGCCATGTTTATTTCCCCAGCGTTTGAGCGGTACTACAGCTTTGGGTCCACAGGGCATAGAGGCATGGGTGATGACATGCTTACACTGGTAAAGAGCATAGTCCCTCCTCTGACATCCAAAAAGCACAAGGGACAAGATGGAAGAATTGGGATCATTGGAGGATGCCAAGAGTATGTTTGAAAAACCAAACATTATTATTTTGTAAAGTACAGTTTGAATTGTCATTCCTCATAATTCTTTCCATCTTTTCTCTGAATATTATCTAAAGGTACACCGGAGCTCCATACTTCGCTGCCATCTCTGCACTGAAAGTGGTAAACAAACTTATAAACAAACGTATTTTTAAGCTTGCTCATACATTTGTAACTAATGTTACCTGCTCTGGCTTTACGTTTGTGTCCAGTGGTAGTACAGTGACAGTGCCTGTTTACTCTCTCTAGGGTGCTGACCTCTCTCACGTATTCTGCACCAGGGATGCTGCAACTGTAATCAAATCATACAGCCCTGAGCTCATAGTTCATCCTGTTCTGTAAGTATAGTACTACCTGAATGAATAGTGTACTGTATTGTGTATAGTGTACCATGCCTTTTGTAGGCTGTTTTTTATATTGTGTGTACTGAATGCAGTATGATCATTGTTGATAGAGAAATACAATGATGTCAATTGTGAGACTCTTTATATAAGAACGCCAATATTGTGTTATTATAGATAGATAGATAGATGTACTTTATTGATCCCAAGCTGGGAAATTCTTGTGTTACAGCAGCCAGAGACATAAAAATAAAATTAAAAAGAATAAAAATTAAAAAGAAAAATACACAGATGTATGCAATATATATATATATATATATATATATATATATCAGAG
>OMKZ01021915.1:20670-31733 GCA_900302535.1 Neoniphon sammara | reverse complement strand
GTGACATTTTGTCCCGTAGTGCGTCTTGTTAGCTTGAACGCCCAATCCCATGATGCACTGTTGCTGCAGCCTGCATAACTCTCGCTTGTTCGGACTGTCCGGTGATTTAGCTCTAGGTGCTGATGATGCTGAAACAAGACAAGATGCTGTATGGGAATGAGAAAACAATATATAGGCGTTACTGCCTGCAACGGCTCAATTTATAGTTGTGATTTACAGCACTAATTAAATGCTTCTTAATTTAGTCAAACCAAGTATTGATTTTTCTCCAGCTTTAGCCTAGATAAATAGTAGCTGTGGTCCCGTGAACAAAATTAGAGGTTTTCTACAGCTGTAAGTTGTCTGCCCTGGTTGGAGAGATATACAGGCGTTGCAGTTACTGACTCAGATGCCCTCACAAATACTGTAAATATTGGCCTTATAGTTAGTCATTGTGGGGCTCACTGTAGACAAATGAGAATTTTGTTCATACTTGACACTTATAGAGGTGAGAGACTGTACAGAACACACACACACATACACTCACACACTCATATACACACACACTCAAACCGAGTTAAGCACAGGCATATATCTCCACAGTGCCCTGCAGGGACAAAACCATTATTCCCCGACTGAGGTGCTCCATCATCATCTCTCTGGCTTGGCCACACACACACACACACACATACACACACACACACACCATGAAACAAATGTCAGTGTATCCAGGTCTGCAGGGGACCTTTTAGCATTGGCTGGAGGAAAGACAGGATGGGTCTTTGGTGTGTCCCTGTGTGTCTGTCCTGAGGTCTGGGTGTTTTAGGCAGCCATCCCTCGGGAGCTCTGAGCTGAGGACCAAAGGGAGGCCTTTCAGGGTGGATTCGCTTGTCTGGGTGACTGAGTGAGATGAAGATGAGGGGAGCTACCATGAAAACAGATTTTTATATCAGTGGGAAAGGCTAAACAGAGGAAAAAGGATGATGCAAATGGTTTGGGATGTTTCAACATGCAGTGGGATCCACATAAAAAGTTATCAAAATAATGATCGCTTGGCTTTTTTCACTACGTTGACATTTGTTTTATACTTCTAGGGCTGAAATCATTTGAAGAAGTAAGTTTTTCTTTTTCTTCAGCGAGTGATCAAGCTGTCATTTTCCTTGATGGCAAAACTTTTATCTACCTTCACACCCCTTTGGGCTCCAGGAGGAGGCCATCTCTTTCTGCAGTCAGACTCTTTATAATGAGAACCCTTACTGTGTCGCTGAAACAGAAGCTGTCAGGTTTATATGAACACGACACTATAGATTAAATACAATGCGGTAATAGCTCAGTGACTTCAGAATGTTTTTCATAATTAGATTTCAGTACATTTACACTGATATACAGTTTGTCTTAGGGGGGAAATAAAGAGAAGACAGTGAGGCTCGATATGTAATTACGAGATGCTAATGATGTTGATGGGTGCTGACGATGGCTGATGATAGAGTGTGTGCAGCAGGTTTAGGGGAGACACATAATGGGGGAAGTGTGTTAGCAGCTGTAGAGACGTTAACAGCCACTGTCTGGTGAATCCTCAGTAAATCACAGCTGTGAGGATGAATTCAAAAGACGAACTCCATCTGACTCGGGCCTTTGTTCTGGCACATCACACATCTCTCACACAAACACATGAACAAACAGATGTGTGGCCTTCCTCGCATGTGCAAATACACATACACAAACATGCGCTCACATGCTTTTATTTTCAGTGTGAGTCAACAGGAGAACAAAGACATGGGGGTCAGGGGTTGTTTCATAACCTTTCGTCTAGCTCTGCATTGCTCTTACATTCTCACTTTCATTCGTTTCAACATACATTGTATCAACATATCAGTGTTTGCCCCAAAAATATGTACATATTTTTCCGAAGATTCCGTAAAATGTGATATATTTCTCACTTTCCTAGCTTAACCATAATGACCTCAGATATTCATTGTAAAACAGAAATGTTAACTGATTGAATGATCAACCATATTGCCGATATAATATTTGACATTTTTGCTGTTTTGAACCTATACTACACATGGCTTTTTTTAAAAACACAATTTCATACATATTGCACAAATAATTAATTAAAATGTGACCAAATGTCCTTTAACAATATTGGAAGTACCATCAGTATATCCAAGTTTGTTTAACATACATAAAATCTGTTATTTCACACCTGTCACACATTTATTTATTTATTCTTTGCCAATTGGAAGATTGTTTTTACTAAAAGTGAACAGAGAGAAAACAGGGTTTCATGTCATGTATGAAAATTAAAATAAAATTAAATTGTTCATTGAAAACAGAGATGGGATATATTCCACAAACATGAAATGTCCCACATTTAAAGAATTACCCACTTGGTTCTTACCTTTTATCTTTTATTTTTTATCTTTCTCTACATCCTGTGTGGGTTTTGCTGATTCCTTCATACAAAGTGTTCATTTTTTCCACTATAACCCTTTGCCTTGAAACACAGTACAACTCAATGTGGTGCTCACCTGCAAACTGGACTGTGTTGGACCATTAGTCATTGTGTCACGGCACAGTGACTAGCCAGGCGGTTGGTCATTCAGCTAGCCTGCTAGCCAGCCAATCAGTGGGCAAGTCAAGCATGCATCCCTCCATCCACACAGCCAGTCATCCCTCCATCTGCAGCAGGCGGGCAGTCAGCTGAGGTGGCTGAGCTTTGCACTTTGAGCCTTTCACAGCTCAAAGTGTTGTGACTGCAGCCGGACTGTGCAATGAAGCAGAACAGCTCTAAGAGGGGGAGAACGCTATAGCTGCCTCCTTTTCCTTTTTTGTCTATCTCTTCTTCCTCTTTCTACATTTCTTTCTCTTCCTCTCCCTCCAGCCTTCCTCTTCTCCTCCTTCCTCCCCTCTCCCTCCATCATCCCAGTCTTCTGTTCTTTTCTGTGCCTGCTCTATCACCCTCCCCTCTCTCTCTCTTTTAGCACATAGCAGCTATATAAGGCACTCAAGTGAGCTCCTAGCAATAGTTTACTCTGGACTCCAATATCCCAGATGTTTTCCACTCACCTTTTTCATTTAAGCAGTACATTTTTTAGCTTTTCCTTCTTCCTTAGCTTTACTTTTGTCCGTCCTTACCACAAAACCGCTGTCATATTAGTCATGTCATCAATGTATATGCAGTGGCTTTGTCTTTTTCCCTTGTCTTTCTCTCTATCCATACTCCGCTTTCCTTTCATCCCAGCTAAGTGAAAGTTGATCCCAAGTCAAAGTAAATTCTTCTCTGCAACCTCTGCATGTTGTCCCACTTTGTACCCTGCATCATTATTGCAGTGGTCTTTTTGATGTTTAATAAGTTGCATCTATATACTCATAGGCTTTGGCAGACAATGAGATAGATGTATAATTGCAGCACTTCTACATCTGTTATGACGTGTCCTTCAACATGCTTCACAAGATTTGTCCTGTATGTTTCCAGAGCATGCAGTTTGCAATTTTCACCTGCTATGTGTGGTTTAATTAACTTTAATTGATTATCTTGCTAAAAGGGCGTGGGTGCAGTATCTAATTTATTTTTCATGTAAGTTTTTTTTCCACCTTTTCACTGCAGACGTATGAACTTGTCATGAATGCTGGTGTGTGTGTTTATGTATGTGTGTGTGTGCGTGTGACTGTGTGTCTGCTTGTACGTGAACAGACCAGGGATATTGACAGCCTGCAGCCTTGGGCATCAGTTTCTTATTACTGTGTACAGAATCGAATCCCTCTCCATCTAGCAGTCGCTGCCTGGGCTCACTCTATATAATAGCCTATGTTTTCACAAGAGAATCAGCATTGGATCTGGCACAGAAAGACATTTCTGATTGCACATTTTATAGCAAACCACTTCAATCCTTCAGAAGTGCACTTTTTTTTTTTTTTTTTTTGCTTAAAGTAAAGGTCTTGCTTTGACATTCAGATACCAGTTGCACTACAAGTCTGACTGATCGAAATGCCAAATGTTTACAGAAGCTGTGGGGACATATGTGTTAGAGAGAGCGAGAGAGAGAGAGAGAAACCATGCATAAGTAGGGCATATGGAAGTATTATGGAAGTATGACCTTTGATAAATGAGCCTATTGATTTAGGGATCAGTTAGTATGATCATATTGATCCATAATTTGTCGTTTTTGTGTCGGCATATTTGGTAATTTTAGATTTCATGCAGTAAAACACCTTTAAATCAAATTGAATTGAATTGACATGTGTCTGTATGTATGTTTGTGTGTATCTATATATATCTGCACATATTTTTATATCTGTGTGTGTGTGTCTGTGTGTGTGTGTGCATCCAAACACGTGGGCTGGGCAGGTAACTCTGTCAGTTATCAGGTAGTCTGCTGTGAATGAAGCAGAGGATTGCTGGAGACAGAGCATTGATGCTGATTGAATTGCCGGTCCTGAAAAAGACGAACAGAATTTTGTCAGGGAGGAAAATCAGACAGAAGGAAGCTGTTGATCTAATTGTAATCCTGAATGGACGCCTGTTTGCCTCTCATCCAAAATCATGCTGACCTGTTCAGCTAATGACCTGGTAATGTAATATATGACTAAGTCTCAGGAATACACCAACTCCTGTTGACCAAGTTACCCAACAAAAAATGAGAACATAGACACCAGAGTCATTCATATACCTCTGGTTTATGCCTACTGACAAGCTCCCAGATGTCATTGTGCGTACCTGAATGAATGTGAATCAGAAAAATTGTTCCCTGGATATTCAAAGCTCATTAAAGTGATGCATTCCTTCATACATTCACATATTCCTGCACTTTATCAAGCAGCTAACCTCTATCTTTTTTTTCCCTTCCTGCAGTCACAGATGAAGACACTGTGAAGAGATACTACGCCAAGTTTGAGGAGAAGTTTTTCCAGACCTGCGAGAAGGAGCTCTTGAAAATCAACACATTCTATTCAGGTATCCATTCATCCCTGTTCTATTTTAGGTCATGGCTGATTACCTTGTGTGCAGAATATATCAAATCAAAGCCAAAAAAAGGAAGTTTTGAATCAAACTACTGAAACTCTTAGTTCGCCTGCAGGACTTGAAGTCAGTGGAATGGAGCAGTACTGCCGGTGTTAATCAATCATCTGTGCACTCTGATTTGCTCATGCAACACTTTTCAGCCCATTTACTGCAATTTTGACTACTGACCATTTTCCAAAGCATGCCATAGTTTATTAGATGTTTAAATGCATTTCTCCCATCTTGCAGGCAGCCATTCATCTCCATTCATTTCATTATGGCACAAGAATCAAATTGCAGAGACTTGAATCTTGCTTGAGATAGGTGATCCATCACTGTGAACATGTTGCCTCAGTTTATTATTGTCAATTACTTTATCATTGTGTGGTAATTTACGTTAATGTCTACATGTCTTCTGGAGCGTTCACATGCTGAACCTCTGAAATCCAAAGTTTCAACGTTGGTTGCCAAACAGCATTGCATTCATGTATTTTTCAAAAGTCAAAGACCATGAGTGAAAATGGAAATTGTAAGAGAGCTGATGGGGCTTTTGCTTCTCCTTGCTTTAAAAACATGATGATTAGTTTGGCTAACTACCAAGAAAACTTGTATTCCCAATTTATCTGATAACACATGAATGAACCGTTCATCTCTGTGTCTCCGTGGAAATGCTTTCCATGCAGAGACACCCACAGTACAGATATAGTCCCTGAAGAAAATAGTGTTTTACAAACTGAATTCAAATGTCCATGTCTGTTAAACTGAGGATGAATGTTAGCCGGAGCAGGAGAGAATTCTAAATAAAAAAAAAAGAAGTGTACTTTGCAAATGGCTGATAGTGATTTCAGTGTGCATGAAGTGTTTGGCTTAAATGTGTGAAAACACTTGTATAGCCCTTTGATTAGTCATTAATACTTTTGCACCTGTAAAGCAGAGTAGTAGCAAACAAATTATATCAATTTTAATGAGTCAGGCTGTATAGATCTTTATTAGGGCTGGAAAATATTTGCATGTTGTACTTTTTAATTGCAGTGCAGCCTGAGACAGCTGAAGATTACTACTAAGCCCAGTTTATTGCAGTTTATTGGCCAATTTTTACATTAAATTGCTCTCCAATGTCAATCTGTTCCTCCCTGATCTTCTGCTGAACATAGTTTGTCAGATAGCAGTGGTAAAGGGCAAATAAGTTTAAGCTGTTTGTTAAGACTATAATATTAGAGGGCTATTATAGTTTAAATGGAGGTATATTAGAGTCATTACACTAATGACTTGTGCACATGGTTTATTTCCTCCGTATTGCTTCCAGACAGATGAGTTAGCTATTTCAGTGCCAAATGACATAGCATCTAATCTTGGCTGTTTGATTGAGGTAGCCATGACTGTCATGTTTAGGCACGCACGCCTGCCTGTGTGTATTTCAGGGAGAGCGGGGGTGCATGTGTGTCATGTAACATGAGATGGAAACCATAGTATATTCTGAGGTTGCCTTGTGGTCTTGAACTTCAGCTCAGGGGTAAGTGAGGGGCGGCAACTGACAGACAGTGCTTCCCCTAGAGGCTGCATGTGGGGGCTGCAGGCTGTCTGGGTCAGCCGTGGGCCAAGGTTGCCTGCGAAACGGGCAGCCAATATTGTCCCAGCACATAATGATGCCAGACATAACTGGCTGCTGGATGGCTATGACAGGAAACAAACAGGGCATAAATTATTACAGGCCTTGTTAGAAGGGAGGTTGATTTGTCATTATGGGAGAAAGTTTTTGTCTATCTAATAACAAACTTTCCTGTCCCAGTACATCTTGATTATATGCCAGAGGCTCGCTGTTACCTTGCTGCTGTAGGGGCCAGGTTGAACTGCTCTCAATGAGGAGCTTGTTCTATTTTGGGACTGGAACCAACATCCTCTTGACCCGGCCAGCAAGTCTTTCATCATCATCTCTGCTGAGGATAATAACAACATTGTTCTTTTGTTTTGAAAGATATGAGCTGATAAATGCCCGATGTAGGCCCAAAGGCACGTAATTAACATCTTAATAAGGATCATAACCTTGAAGGGCTTGTGAGTGTGAGTCCTGCATATATTATTGCCTATCAATATGAATAAATAAGATGTGATAAGGAATAGAATAACAATATAAATGCCAAAGCTGACGTGTAGGTTAATGTTGACAGCAGCACAGTGATGGATCAGCAGTGTTATACTCAGTGAGTCAGTGTCTCCTTGGCAGAGTGAAGGTGTGAGGTTGGTTAAATGTTATGCCTCAAAACATCATAATCTCTGTGCTCCACTCAGGCATCTTGTTTATCCTGCGCACACAGGAGGATGAAGCAAGCAATTATGGAGTCCCGTCCGACAGGCAGCTTTATCAGTTTTATGAAGTGCCAGCTAGTGTGTGTGTGTGTGTGTGTGTGTGTGCCTGAAAGGGGTCTTTGACCTGACAATTCACTGAAAGGAAGTGTGTCAGACAGTACTTTCACTCACTGGTGAAACACCCAACAAAAAGAGATGCACTTCTAAATTTGCGTAGGTTTTTTTTTTGGGGGGGACTACTTTTTATCAGAATACCTGTCACGGTTCTGTTCTATGGACTCTTGTTTTCTTTGTGTTTGGGACTCTTTATTATGGACTTTCTGTATTTGGGGTTTTAGTTTGTTTTTGGACTCTAGTGTATTTCATGGACTCTTGTGTTTCTTGTTTTGGTTTTCTGCCCCTGCTCTGTGTGGCCCTCCTGTTTCCCTGTAGCCCATCCCAGCCTGTGTTCCCCTGCACACCTGCCCTGTGTTAGTCTCGTCAGCCCTGGCCTTGTGTTCTTGCCTGTCACACCAGCAAGGAAGGTCCACCTTCCTTGCTACATCGTGACAATACCTCTTCACCTTGGTCTGCCCATGGGAAAGCCAATAGAGGACCACAAGTTCTTTAGATTTCTCCACTAAATCCACAGCAAGTGGAAATATGAACCACCAACACCTGTATGTGAAAACATCCACTTATTTAAGGTTCATTTAACTTCACAGTTTGGGATCATTCATCCAGACTGATGGGGATTAAACCAGGAGGATCAAACCATCTACAGTGGATTGTCATTGTAGTGGCCTTTTCACTCCCAGACCTCAGATTTAATCTAAGCCTACAACTGGCTGGCAGTCAGGGTCTTTCCTTTCTCACGCCTGCCGTTGTTGTCATGTGTCCATTCAAGCAATGTTATGACAGACTGCATTGGTAGCCACACATGGATTACTCTAATTTTAGACATCAAAGAGGTGCTGCTATTGTGGCATTCCTGTGAAGCAGGTAGTGTGATATCTGGAGACCGTGTGTGGGGGCGTGTGTGTTCAAGCAACAAAGCGTGAAAGTCACCACTGGCGTCCTCTGCAGCTCTAGTGCCTCTTTTCTCATTCTCGCTTTAGGACAGAGGAAGAGTGGCTGGGTCTCAAATAACTTCCCCCGACTCTTAGTCTGTCTGACGGTGAGGTGTGTTCCTGCTAAGTCTGGTAAGACTGAGAGCTTGTAATGAAATCAGCAAGCCCTTGGCAGCTCTTTATTGGACTCTTTAAGCCCTTCATGCAAGCTCTCAGCAAGTCTGTAGCTTTACAGATTGCAGATTTCCACAATTAAATGTTAAAGTGGCGTAGTTCAGTGCAAAATTCAGATTCTTAATACAATAATTGTAAAATCATATCTACCTTTATGAGTGATAGTAGTATTCATTAAATTTATTAACCTTTACTATCTGCTAATGCAGAAGCTGTGATTTATTTATCCACTCCCACACACATGCATGTAGCTGATTGGTGCTCTGAGGAAGGTACATTACTAGAATACATCAGCAGTTGTAGCCAAAATGTAAACTGGTTAAAATGAGGTGATGTTTTTTTCCAGTTTTTATAATGCTGATGTTCTGCTTTTTTCTTTTTGAGGTTTGGTCATTCTCTCTACAGGGGTAGAGCTGTTTTGTTGTGTTTGTACATCGTTCTGTTTGTTGTCGGGCCGTTGAGATGTATCAGGGGTTATCTGGACAGTTGAGACGTTGAACAAAGGGAGTCAACCTTTAGAAGAGATGGAAACTCAGGAGTTGACATGAAGAAAAGACTAAACATTGTGTCCATTTGCATTTGAATTTCATGTTGACTCATCCCAAGGCTGAAGGGGCAGAATCTCCAGAAATGAACAAAAACTGAACCAGGTTGTGTTTGCAAGAAATTTCCCAATTTGGACATATGCAGAGTAGCAGGAGGAAGAGGCATTTTGAGGAGTGGAGGGCAGAGGGTTTGGGATTCATGTCATAGGTCAGCGGTTGTGGGATGAAAACTGATTTGTTTACTGTCAAAAAAAAAAATCAAGAGTAGTTGAGAAGAGATAAAGGATGGAAAATAAAAGAATAAAGCCAACTCTCTGTTCGAAGGTCGGAGGAGGATACGCAGGGAAAGTTTAGGAAGAGAATAATGAAATGCAGGCAGCTGTACAGGTCCTGTCAGATTCTCTCTCTCTCTCTCGCTCTGGGTATATTAACCTATCTCTGACCCAGATAATAATTCATAATGGTTCTCCACTGGGCTGCGTCCTCGTCTGCTCAACCTTATATACTCCATGCTACTGCCTCCTGGACCTGACAGGAGATGAGAGGAGAGGAGAAGAGAGGAGAGGAGAGGAGAGGAGAGGAGAGGGAATATAGCAGAAGAATAAAATTACAAACGTGTGTGTGAGGAAGCTCAGGGTGCTCATGACTCTTTTACATCACGGTAATTGCTTGAAAAAAAAATGGAAATATGTCCTCTGCCTAACTACAAGGTGTAAGGTCATAAGGTCATTGGTGTCAAGCTGGAGCAGATACCTCACATCTTTGACCAGCAGATTGAGGGAAACCAGAGCATATGGAGCTTTATTCTTGTTAATGTATTTTTTGTAGGATTATTATATTATAGGATTGCTGGGAGTCCATTGTTAGCGCTGCTTATTTTAATGCTGTTCTATGGGCGAATGTGTGTTATCAATAAATGACTCATTTCTAGCGCTATGTTTTATGAGCAACCAGAATGAGCTGGATCAAATTGCAGCGAGACACAAGAATAGTCTATGTATGATAACAGCACTGTGTGTTTGCAGTGTATAAAGGCATTTAATCTCCATTTGTTCCAAAAGTAGAAGGCTGTGTTTCTCCTGCAGCTCCCAGGTGTGGAGGTGTGTAAGTGTGCAAATGCGAAAGAAGGTAATGTGCAAAATCCTTCCCTTAGTAATAATGGTTGTGCAGAAAAAAAACGAAATATGTCCTCTTTGTCCTCCTTCCACATTCCCTCCTGTAGAAAAGCTTGCTGAAGCCCAGAGACGTTTCGCCACGCTGCAGAATGAGCTGCAGTCTTCCCTGGACGCCCAGCGTGAGAGCAACGCTCCACCCGGCCTGCGCAAACGCAAGACGGTGTTCCACCTGTCGCAGGAGGAGCGCTGCAAACACCGCAACATCAAGGACCTGCAGCTGGCCTTCAGCGAGTTCTACCTCAGCCTCATCCTGCTCCAGAACTATCAGGTTTTAACACACACTCACACACAAATGTTTATATAAACTGTTGCATGTGCTATATATGCTATACTGTCAACAAGTAGCACCCAAGATGTGCCACCAAAATGAAAAAAAAAAAACAGATCTCGCAGATTACCACTTTAAGGAACTTCTCAAAAGATGCACTTATCGTACGTATGGTTAGGGGTTCAGCTCCCCTCCACATGTAGCAGTCTCAGCATTAATCTGATAATTAATGTGTCTGTTGTGGTTGTGTCATTTTTGTTGAGTTCAGTCTTGATCAGAGCTGTTTCCTATTTCTTTGGTCCACAGAACCTGAACTTCACTGGTTTCCGTAAGATCCTGAAGAAGCATGACAAGATCCTGGACACTCCTCGCGGGGCCGACTGGCGTGTGGCTCACGTGGAGGTGGCGCCTTTCTACACCTGCAAGAAGATCACACAGCTCATCTCTGAAACAGAGGTGCACACACACACACACACATGCACACTGCAGTACATAAAAATTGGCAGGAAATAAAACACATACAGACAATTGATTCGTCTTCTGACTATCTAATTTGTGTGT
>OMKZ01021915.1:0-10552 GCA_900302535.1 Neoniphon sammara | reverse complement strand
GTCTGTGTGACAGGAGCCAACGACCACTTTTAGCCCTATCGAGCTTCAGATCAATGGCCATGTAACCACGCTAACCCTTATAATGGCCCCAGTGGCTAGCCAGCATGGGAAGACATCAGCAGGGTCTCAGCCTTAACAGAAACTGAAGGGTTAAACACCTCAACGTGGCAGAGCACTTTAGCAAGCCGAGACAACCACACCAGTGGGTATTCTGCAGCAAGAGTGTACTGTCCAGGCTTAATCTATGGCTGGGAAATCTCACTGTGGCCTCTACGTTGGTAATACAGCATAGGGACTACTTTATCCCGTCTCTCATCTGAAGAGGCGAAGAGCACAGCCGTTAACAGAGCAGGACTGAGGGACCATAGCAGTTATTCTCTGTTAAAATGTCCCTGGTTTGCTCCCTGGCGTCTTGTTGGCTGTTAGTAGGACAAGCCAGTGACCATGATGGATGGGAAGGAGCTCCATCTGTGTCTGGTGGCTACTGTCTGTGTCTGTGTGAGTCACTGTGTTAGGCTATAGGTGGTAAATCTGTGTCTGCTGAGGAATAGGCATTGCACATGCATGAGCACACACAGGCAGCAGTAAGCATGGATGATGATTCACTTGCATATATACAGTACATTAAGAAAACACACTCACCAAGGCCTGTGACCGTAACATTACTGTTAACCAAAGGATTGACCCCATTTGCAAATAATCCAAAGATAAATGGCAATATAATACTTTAAAATGAACCAACTTACCTTATCAGGAAACCTGGAAACTTTGAATTCTTCTACAAGCTTGCAAAACACTTGCACAAGCAACTTGAACTGCGGAGAAATGGGAAAAGGAAAAAAGCAATTTGCCAGTGCGACTGCAGTGAAGAATAGCCACCGCAGGAGTGATAACTTACAGGCTCTTGGCTTGCTGATAAGGTTACTGCCATTTTCTGCATTTCAGGCCTCTGCAGTTCAACAAGGACCGAAGGAAAGTCCTGCAGTCTCTTAGGGACATCAGCAGATATAGCTGTTTGCTGATCAACTGTATAAATCGACTACAGTCTCTTTAGGAGATCTTTTAAGTGGATTAAGAGTTGGAGGTAAAACTGATATGTGGAAAAATGTTGAATGAATATACAAAACCTTAGTGACATTACCTGAAAATCTGCTTATTTAGTGAAGTCAGGAGACTACAGTGTAAATCCATACACACTCTTCTTGCTCTAAATGACACAGGGAGTAAGTTCATTTATGCCCCTTTTGGCTCCACATACTGATATAGACTTTGAGCATCACTTAAAGTCAAAATGTGTAAGGATCTTACACAATCATTATTTATTCATTTTGTGAAAAAGTGTCAGGTTTATCATAATGAAAACCTACCTAACCAAAACCTACTTGCACCTCTCTGGCTCCAAGCCCTGGCTGTGCTCTTATCTGTCACGCCTCAGCTGCATGTGATGTCTGTGTTGGTACATGTACAGGGACAGAGCTTGTATAAACACACTGCCACAGCACTGGGACACTGGGAGCAGAGGAGATAACCAGTAAAGCTCCACGGGTTACATATTCTGCAGGTTCATTAATCATGAATACTCCTCAGTGAATGACAGATAAATGCCAAGTGTGTGACAGTCACTCTGTTGTGTGCTGCACCTGGCTATCTGATGTGGATAGTTTTGACAAGCTCAGTTATACTGCATGCTACTGTCACACATACGCACACAGACACACACAGACACACACACACACACACACACACACACACAAGCACACACACTGATGTCTTGTTGCTTTGTTGGTGGGTCACACGAGGTAAGGACACACATAGCCACATAGACACAGAGCCCCACTTATTATGGTGTTACCTCAAATGGGGCACACACACACACACACACACATACACATACACACACAATACTGATAGCTCTATACAGCTGCTAAAGTGGGCACAATATTATGGTCATCTAACAATATCAACAACTGCCTTTGGAATGAAGAGTTAATAATATAGTTGTTATATTCTCTTTATTATCCCAAAAAGTAAATTGTTGTTGGATCTTGTAACACACTTGCTGAGTCCTTAAAACAGCAGCCTGCAGCTCTGCCTGTCCAGAGCAGTCCCCTCATTCCTTGGCTGCTCGATTTTAGCTCTCTTAAGTAGGTAAATGACAAAGCTAATCACTGATTGACATTCACTGCTTGAGACCGGCTCTTTGGCAAGTCCAGCAACACAACAATCATATTATTACAGTGATCAATATGCACAGCAGCTAATTGGATGTTTGATCATGAACATGAAATATATGGCGTGTTGTTTATCTTACATAAAAAAAATAATCTCTTGTAAGATGTTATGACCTTAGTGAATGAATCTTACTGTTGACTTGATGGACAATGGGAATGTAACCCTCTGTGGACATGTATGAAATTAATCATTGCATGTGTATATTCCTGACAGGAAGGCTCCCTCTAGTGGTCAGGTCATTGTAGCAAAAGTAGCACTGAACACCTTAACTACTGTGCATGCGCCAGAAAAAAAAAAAAAAAATCAGGGTTTTCCCTCAGTTTCAAATAGATCTCGAATTGAAATCAACTCAAAGAAATTGCTTGAATGTATTTAACTGACATGAACTGTGTTTGTGTGTGTGTGTGTGTGTGTGTGTGTGTGTGTATTGCAGAGCAAGGACACACAGACGCCGACATGTTCTTCTACCTGCTGATTGTGTTCTCGGCCATCAGCTCTCTTTACACACTGATCTGGGATCTGCGCATGGACTGGGGTCTGTTTGACCCTGGAGCCGGAGAAAACACCTTCCTCAGAGAAGAGATAGTCTACCCACACAAGGTACAGTGTCACAGAAATCCATGCATAAGGGACATACACACATATAAAAACATACTCTGTCTGCCTAGTCCACAACTGTCCCCAACAGTTGTCTCTGCTCTGTGCAGGCGTACTACTACTGTGCCATCATAGAGGATGTGATCCTGCGTTTTGCCTGGACTGTCCAGATCTCTCTGACCACCATGACCAACATCCACTCTATGGGCGACATCGTAGCCACTCTGCTGGCTCCCCTCGAGGTCTTCAGGTCGGTCTGAATCATGTGGTCCTCTATGGCAGAGGTTTTCAAAGTTTTGTATTGTAACAGTTACAAACTGTTACGATACAAAAACAATATATGAGTGATTATTGTGACATTATGTTTTAATCACACCACTTTGAATCTGTCTATCAGTGTTCAAGTGCGACATCAAAACAATTTCACACTTAATACAAAACAAAGTGTCCTTTCATATCAGGGTCCTGAGGGCAAAATCACTTCAAATGGTGCTCTGCAGCTTACTGAAAGTGAACCTGGGGGTATGGAACATGGAAAATTTGAAAACCTCTGCTCCATAGGATGAGAAAATTGTACAACCCTTGGTCTAATGAAACTCTGTCAAAGCCAATTTGATATATGGCTGTCAAGATGAGATACAAGGTTTTCATCTTATCTGGTTCTTTTCTTTCACTTTAGCCGTCTGCCCCTCAGCTTTTACTACTTCTCAAGTTTATGATTAATTTCTGTTCTCTTATTTTGCCGCTTTCCCGTCCTGACGCAGCAGGATGAAGGTGTTCTTGTGGATTATCTTATAAGCTGCCAGTCCCAAAAGCACCCATTTAGGGATACTTTGATATATCGATATCAGCCAGTATCAACTTTAAAAAGCAATATCGATATCTAGCATACTGCAACTGCAAAATTAGCTACATCGTAAAAATAACATGGTCTTTTGTTTAAAAAATGTATCAGTATAAAACTTATCTTATGACAGGTCTGTCTGAAAAGCGTGGGAGGATATTGGATATTGGCTTTGCAAAAACATTTAACCCCTGGAAATCTCCCTCTCTGCAGGCGTTTTGTGTGGAACTTCTTCCGTCTGGAGAACGAGCACCTGAATAACTGTGGTGAGTTTCGTGCTGTACGGGACATCTCGGTGGCGCCGCTCAACGCAGACGACCAGACGCTGCTGGAGCAGATGATGGACCAGGAGGACGGCGTCCGGAACCGCTCAGGAAAGAAGACCTGGAAGAGATCCTACAGCCTGTCGCTCCGACGCCCCCTGCTGTCCTCCTCACAGTAAGGAACAACTTGCACACTGGCAGAGCTCGTGCACTGAACATACACACACCTGTTTATTTTAGCTTGATTTATTTGCACAGCGATGAAGCAGACTGAAGATGAGGAAAAATACTATAACAATAATTTCAGCAGACACGTTAAAATATAACGTGTCAATAAAAACACGACTGGAAGAGACTATACAGTATTAACTGTGTTACTGCTGTTTCATTAAAGGAACTTTTCATCCAAAATACAAAAAAAGACATTTTCCCACATAACCCTGGTGCAGTCAATACATGCAGATAATTTAACTTTTTCAATTATGATATTACAGGAAAAAAAAATCAACATGCCAGATATGTAATTTTTATCAATCTTCCTTTCCAGATCCAAGAAGGACACAAAGGTGCTAATTGAAGACACGGATGATGAGGCCTTCAGCTGAGCCCAGAGAGTCAACACTCACACACAAACACAAACACACACACACACACACACACACACACACACACATTTGTATTACTATACTTATGAGGGTCTTCATTCATTCCCTAACATATCCATCCTTACCCCTTACCCCACAACCTGAACCAAATCCAAACCTTAAAGAAGTGAGAACCGGCCCAAATGTCCTCATTTTGGAGAATCGCCCTCACTTTTCCTCTCCTTGTGAGGACATTTGGTCCTTATAAGTATAGAAATGCACACACATACACACAGCGCACACACCAGAATGCAGAAACACACAGAAAGAAAAACCTGCTGAAGCACAAGAGGAGTGTAGTATTACTACAGGTGAGGAGACAGCGCTAACACACAGCCATACAGACAGACAGACAGACAGACAGACAGAAATCAAGGGAAACCTGCAGGATAGGCACATAGCTGGAGAGACAAGACCACACTGCCCTGGGATTTTCCTCAGTATTTTTCTCTTCTTTCTTTTTTTAACAGATTTTTTTGTTTGTGTTCCTTACTTTGAGATATTTGTATAATTCTTTTGATTTTTTTCTTTCCTTTTTCTCTGAAATTATTTTTTTGAAAAAAGCTGCATAGATAGGCTATAGATGACTGTTTACATGCCTTTTTACTACATCAGGATCAACAGGGAGAAGACAAGCCAATCAAAAAGACTAAATACTGAACAATAACGCCTGAGGAAGGACTCAACACATATCACAGCATATCAAAAAAAAATCAACTGGTTTCAACTTGTTGGTTCTTTTTATACTCCACATTTTTGGGTTGATTTATTTTGTCTATTGAGTTGTAATAAAGTCAGTGTACAACAACAACCCTGGAAGCACTTGCAGGAAAAGTGCGTTTAATACATAAACAAAAGGTGAAAAAACAAACTTGTACAAAAAACGGATGTTTTGATTCAAACATATTTCTAGTCTGTGAAGTTGCTTTGTAATAATTTTTTGATGTGCATTACTACTCTTATATCGTAGGTGTTATGTACTACTACATGTGTTATTTATAAGAGTGAGAATAGCTCGAGTGTCCACACAATGATTGTTGATGTATTTTCTAATGTTTGGAATGTTTTTCTCAGTTAGACTTGTGCCATGTTTTTACTAAGCTAAGAGTTCGACCACGTTCTGTGGAAATGAGGACAAAGCCTTTCTTAATAATGTCATCTTGTCAGATTATCCAGTCCCCAAATGAGTGTACACTGTCTTAAAATCTCGTTTTTCTCAAAACAAGTGAAACTGCATTGGAAACACGTGGGATTATCTCATCCTACTGGCAGATTTTTTCACTTGTTTTAATGAAAAAGGAGATTTTAATTTTGAATATGAGTCTAAATGACATGATTTTTGCAGTTCAAAAGCGTCTTCAAACACAAAATCTAATCATTATAATTATCATGTCATCTCAAAGTGCCCTGTTAGCTAAGTGTGTGCATTGCTATACTTTGCATTAATTACCAAAGCTTTATTTCCATGAATGTGTCTGTGGCTAGAGTAGCTTTGTCCATTCAGCCTGCCTGAGCTGGAGTCCAGTGGAACCGGAGCCCGAACCCTAATTTAAAGATTTAAAGATTGGAGCGATCCCGTTATGTGCAGAATATGTATTTTACAGGGCTGATGATGGGGCCATGTTTTGCTCTTTGCTGGTAGGTTTTGTCTGTTGTTGGATATCCAAGTGAAAAGACTATTACTAGTATTACTGTCAACTTATGTGTAGAATATAATGATAATGTACTGTTTCAGGTGTTCAGTTGAATTGTGGGTGAGATGTACCTCTCAGCTCATACAGGTGTGTTGTGATGCACGTCACATTACCACCACACACACACACGTTGTTTTTATGCTGTAATGTTCACTGTTGCCTCATCCATTGTAGCACTTTTCTGAACATGGTTTTAAGTGTTGTGAATGTGTTGTAAATTTTATTTTGCCAAGAGTAGTAACAACTCCCAGGAAAAATGTACCGTACAACTGACATCCATCATTAGCCCTTTTTTCTGTTTGTTAATTTTCCTCCATCCTGATTCTACAGCACAACACACACACCACACACATACACACACACACACTTGGTTTCCCTGTCCTTCAGCAATATGGTGCGAGCAACAATCTTTATCGGCTGTAACTTTGAAAGTGGGTTTGCTGCTCCTTTTTGAGGGCCTCCTGGCTTTCAGGGGAAGGATATTAACTAACTGGACACACAGTGGTGTGTGTGTTTCACTCTCTGATTTCTCTCCCCCTCCCCTCTCTCCCTCTCTTCTCTCTCCCATCTACCCTTCCCTGTGGCTACGCTGTGTTAACACCACACAGTCATAAGACAAAGCCCAGAGAGCTTAAAGACCAATGTGTTTATTATACACTCACAGAAAGTCTGTTTGCACTACTTCAGGGTTTTTTTTCTGTGGTAGCTATAAGACATTTCTGCTGAGTGAATAAGCTGTCTCTGGGTACAATGGGCCCTCTGTAAATTAGAAAGCCAGAAAGTACAAAATGTCTTGTACCTGCTAAGGTTTGCATTTAGAGGATTGGTAGTAGGACAGATCCCTGTCCGTTTAGATATACAACACACATGCCATGCGATACACAAGTGCATATACAACTATATACGGGCATATAACATTACACACACACACACACACACACACACACACACACACAGCCCATATTGCCTCTCTCTACCCCTGTCCCTGTCTTGTGTCAGACAACACAACCCTACAGCAGATTGTTTTGTAGTAAGGCTCGTCCTATGTTGTCTTGCCTGCATGCTGCTTTTGTTTTACACTGTACATAGATCTTAATTTATTTTCCATTATGTGTATATTAACAATCATTGTAGCTACTGTAACAATGATTGATTTCATACATTTAAATGTTGCTCTTTTTTGCTCAAAGACAAGCAGTATTTTTGGGAGACGAGGAGCTTTTTTTGATTGTTCACAATCCTGCACTCTTTTTCATGTGTAAATTTGTCGAAACTGTGTTTGTATAAAAAAAAAATAGAGAACATAGAAAAAGAACATAGAAAAAAAGCTAGAAATGAAGAATGGTGATTCTGGATTGTGATTGGTCGTATCTTGTTGGTGATTCTATCTTATTTCCTGGCTCCGTCATAACCGGGGTTTGCGTCCAGGGCTCATGGAGGAGGTTGGGGGACAACGGGGGAAGATTCCTGTGTCCTGAAACTCTGTGAATCCAGATATGGTGTGCATTTGTGAATGTGCATGAACCCCTTCTGTCTTATCCGTGACATCCCTGCAGACAGAGGACGAGCACTTTGGTGAAAAGGACTGACAAACAGGGCACAGGAACAGACCCCAGTCCAGAGATGACTGACACCAGAGCAAGATACCGCTGCAGAAAATCAACTCAAAACTGATCCCAGATCTGACTGAGCTGTAGCCAACTTCTCTGCTTCACACAGCAGGTGGCTGCACACGGAGTTGGATATATCCTACACAGATCTAGGATCTCAATATACTCACTGGAAGCATTTTGATATGCCTTTTCTGTGAGTGCTGGTGAAAACAAATCTTATAGTGACCAGTGTCTGTGATTAGTAGGCCTGTTCACAGAGATACAGTATGTAGAACTCATTGAAAAAGGGTTATTTTGTATAGTTTGTGATTGACGATGATGAGATGGTGATAACGCAAGCCCTGACATCACATTTTCTCATGGATGAAAACCGCTGATGATGATTTTACTGTTTTTACTGCTTGCTGAAACTCCATGATGTAAAAGTGCTTGATATCTCTGCATCCTCTTCCCTGTTCTTTCTCTCTCTCTCTCTCGATGTTGTACCCTCTCTCTAATCTAGGTGAATGTGATAGTACCTGTAGTTCGGTAGATGGATGTACTACTTTGATAAGATACAAAAAAAAAGATAATAGAATAAATACATTATGTGGTTAAATGTGATTTTAAAAGACATAAGACTAAAGAAAGGAACATGTCTTACGGACCCATCCGCCGAGTCTCTTTTACAGAGTAGTTTGTACATGTCGAGTGTATAACACTGTACTATGATGGTTTTCCTGATGGTATTTGTATTTCTGTATACACTTTGGTGATCCTGTCATATCTGGGTTTTATAAACCACGCTTATTTTTAAAACTCTCGCCCTGCCTCTTGACTCTGTTTTTTCCCCCCTTAACCCATGCTGACTGGATTATAGATTCAATAATGTGATAATCTAGGAACATAAATGTGAATATTAGTCTAAAAAAATGATGTGCACCCTCTCCTATCCAATCCCATCACCTTCTGGCACCTAAATCTGTCTCTTATGGTCTCTGGTTGCACTCAGTTGACCTGTTTCTGGTTCCACATAATTATTTTGTCGGCCTTTTTTCTGTCATATTCTGCTTTGTGCTTGTATTCATTTTTTTTGTCTGCTCTGTCATGGTTTTAAGATTGCTGTTTTGCATTTGTTTGTTATTGTTCTAAATGTGTATTTTATTGCAGCACTTGCAGCACTACCAGTTAAGTGTAGTGTAAAGTTGATCCATGTATAGTCTGTTGGATGGTAAATGCAGCCAACCCTTCAGTCGTTAACCTCCCACGAGCAGCAGGGGTGCTGGCTGCTGTCACGAGGCAGTCGAAGTTCTTCAAAGTAGGTCCTGACAAGATTTAGGACAAGATTGACAACCCTGTCCAAAGGTTCTGATGAACTTAACCAAAAACATTGGCAAGATCTGGAAATGTGATGCAGAGATTTCTTCCCTCCCTTTGGACAGCTTGAATCTGAGGCCCTTATGTTCAGTGTGACAGGCAGCTTGTACAAACCATCCTGAAAACACAGATGAAGCACCCGCAGAATCAAAGGAGAAAACATCAGACAATTTTGCAACAAATCGCAACAGAGTGAGCCCTCACAATCCAATATAATCACAATATTTTCTCTTTAAAACAGAAGTGAGTTGAAAATAATGTTTAAGTCTCTTATTTGCTTTACTGAACTATGTGGTCAGCTGTATTTAAGCCTTTTTGGCATATTTTTTATCAGATGAACCAGTTACTTCCTCAGGCTTCATCGAGATTATGATCGAGGATGGTGAGCCTGACATCTGACTATCTTGTGTAATCATCAAATTATTGCATAACCAGTGTTGTAGCTCCTCAGCAAAACAGAATTGCATGCAGTACGTGTCCATGTTGACAAACTGCATTCACTCATTAAAACAGCTTTTCCAAGCCAACAAAAAAGACTTGACAACATTTAAGAAGGTCACAACTAGGTTGTTTATTTCATGATAACTGATACAGGATAAATGTTATACATTCTTTTTTAACACTGATATTTTGCTTTTATTTTCAATGTCAGTATGCAAAAAGACAACAATGCAAAGTAAACTTTTGGTGAAATCATGAATATGATACATAATTTGAATGCTTCATAACATTAAACCAATTTTAAGGACTCCGTGTCACCCTGGTGATAACTTGTTTAGATTAGCTACAACACAAAAGAAAAAAAAGAAAGAAAAAAATAGATGACCAAAAAACAAAATCAAAACATCAAGAGTTGGCTGACAGCAAACACTGTAAAGAGCCATATGATCTTTAGATGCATCAATCAACATACTCATGTAAATGCATATATAAAATACAGAATTACTATTGTATATATGCACATACAGTAATAATGCATTTACTAGAGTTGTAGAGTCTGTACTGGGCATACAAACAGACAAAATGAAGAGAGCAGGACACACACATACACACACTTACCATCTCTCTCCGTATAAACACGCATAAACCAACCAACCAACAAGCAAAAGGCTCTGGCTTTTGAAGCTAAAAACTACATCGGACTTAAAAAAAAAGAAAGAGACATTCACATTTCTGAAACAAACTCCATGATCTCATAATCTCCCAACTGACCAACTGTCTCTGTCCAGCAGTCTGATCAGCTTGCACTGCTGATTGCCACCGGAGAAGTGAAGATGATGATGGCGGTGGTGCTGAGGATGATGAAGAG